>CAOLHI010005628.1:0-61406 GCA_948474755.1 Ctenosaura bakeri
TACTCCCCATAAACAAACTGTGAGGAAAAAGAAAAAAAATGGAAAATGTCTTATTCTACCATTACAAAGCTAACTGAATCCAACTTACTGGAATTACCAATATCCATAACCACAGATTTCTACATTGTTAAATTTCTTACTGCTCAAAAAAATCCATAAATGATTTCCAATCCTTCAAAAAATCTTCAATGTGCTTTTCTTTTAAAATCCATGTTGATTTGGCAACTTGGGCAAAGTTTGCAACTTTAACTACCCACTCCTCCATCTTTGGTGCTTCGAGTCCATTTCCAAGTTGGGGCAAACAACATTCTTGCAGCTGTTATCATATGTTGAAGAAGCAGCCTACATGTCATTGTTGTTATTATGCACCTTTGCCTCCAATTCTCTCCTTGGTTTTCTTAGCAATATTTCTTCCCTTCTTCTAAGGCTGAAGGAGTATTCCTTTCCCAAAGTCACCCATTGGTTTCCCTTGACTGAGTGAGGATTCCAGCCCTGATCTCCCAGAATCATATTCCAACATTCAAACCACTATTTCATCTGGATCTCAGTTGAGCATCCCTGCCTTGAAATATTGCCCTGGTCCCTAAGTGAATGGATAGCTGTGAAATGAAATCTGAGCCATAGGATCAGAGATCTGGCAAGCCTGTGCTTCTGCAGAGGGGCGAAAGTGGAATTTCAGTGCAAGGCTTTACTAAGGGGGATGGAGGACCAGGTAGGTGGGCTGATATCCACACTCAAGAGCCTCTTGAGGGTGCATTGAGGCTAGCAGTGGGTCAACTGTTGCTCAGCCTCCTGCCAGGATGTGGCTGCCGGTGGATTTGGAGGCTGTGGCAGGGACAGAATGGCTAATCCTGCCAAGGACACTGCTAATGAATTCCCCATGTTCTCCTCCTCCCCTGAAGCTTGTGGGGGTTTTGGAGGGCTAAATTGAACTTTATCTGGAAATGATGGCTGAATGTCAATTCCTCTATCGAAGCCAATTTGGGAAGCGGAAAGTGCTAAAAGAATTAAGACAGTTAAATGGAAAGAAGTCTACTTGGTGTAGATGAAATAGGGTTTAAATGAGCGAAATTATCTGTGGATTACCCTTGTTAGAGCACTGCTTTATTTAATAAACTTGAGGCTTAATCTGCTGCAAGCATTCCAGCAGGGAAGAGCCAGCCTCTTTCTGGATAGCCTGCCATCGATGGCAGGAGACATTGCTTGGGTACAGGTTTTTCTTTTTTTCAGGCTCAGAGTTGCCAGCTGCTGGCTTGGGTATTGCTCTCTCCTCTTTCTTTTGGGGCTGCGGGGTGGAGGTTCTGCATCATCCGCGAAGCTATGAAGTGTTTTGCGAGTCGGAAGGGCAGGACTCATTTGCATAATCTATTTGCACGCAATTAGCATAACTTACAGCAACTAGGCCCTTGGTGATGGTGGTAGATGAGTTTTTGTCTCGCTAGCTTAAATGAAGAACAGCGTATGGAGCAGCTGGTGCTAAATATTAAAAAGTTGAAATTCGAGATGGGATGGAGAGTTTGGAGAAGTTCCTTCTTGGACTGCAGCACCAAGAATCACCCAGCCATCATGGGAGCTGTAGTCCAAAAGATCACTTTTTCAGGTTTCTGGTAACATGGTAGGTGGGTATGAAAGGGAAAAAGAGGAACAGAAACCCACACAACAGGAAAACAACAATAATTGTTGTTGTTGTGTGCTTTTGAGTTGTTTCTGACTTATGGCAACCCTAAGGCAACCCTGTCACGGGATTTTCTTGGTAAGATGTATAAGAACAAAGAGTAGTCCAAAAATTACACCACAGGAATTCTCAAAGTGTTGTGGATGAGATGTTGTAATGCAGCACAGTATGATTAAAGAGGGTCCCTTGTGAGTTAGTTGGTGCAATTGTGTTGAACAACAAAAAGTCATAAGGGTGATTTGTTCATAGGGTCTCAAAAAAGAATTGTGCTTTGCACCTGCTTAAAGATACCCTTATGCTCCAACAACTGTGCCCTGGCACTGAAAAGCAGTTCCAGGACTAAGCTCCAAGACTGTCTCAGACAAAGGTTGTCCTGCTTGCAGCTGTTGTATTGCATCCTTTATGGCCTAACATGTCACCAGTAGCCATATCAGTCCTTTCTTCCCATCAGGGTAGATGAAATCCATGGGCCATACCTACTTCCTACCTGCCCTGCTTTCTCATTCAAGGGAAGCAAGCTTATGATTAATCTTTTAATCTTAAAATTTAAATGACATCATATAGGAAGACTAACCCTGATTAAAAAGCAAGCAGAAGCTCATGCAAAATATGCAAAGGCACCGATGAATAACAAATTAAACTAAGAGGCTTTGTGATGTTGCTGGACTACAGCTTGGGGACATTACTTTTTGGAGACCATGGTTTTCAAAATCCTCCATCCTAGAAATCTAACATTTTCAAGCCTTGCTCTAGAGCTCTGGGCTTGAATTTGCCATGACTGAACTTGTACATTGGAGCAACAGAGATGATGATGGTGGTGGTGATGATGATGATGACGACTGATGATTTCTTCCCTGCCTCTCCCTATGGATTGAGACAGGGAACAGCAACAGAGGGTATGGATGCTGCTATCATGGGATGGAAGGAAGCAGATGGTGTAACCACCAACTCATAGGCAGTAGCAGGTGGGAGAACAGCACTGTACAGGGCAATATCCTGAGATTCACCAAAAGCTTGGAAGCAGTTGTGAATGAGCCATTGGTTGATCCAGAGGGAGGAAGGACTTGAGCAGCAGCTGCTCTTTACTACCATGTAAATTGAGGAATGGCAAACTTTTGGGTGCAGGTCTTGTTTGAATTCCTCTGACAAATCATTCACAGGTTGTCCAGCTTTGCATACATCACCAAACATACACAGGCTTGAATAAAATTGTTGGAGTTAGCACCCTTGGTGTGTCTATACTCACTGGTAGCTAAATTGCACATGACTGTCTAGGAGTTTAGGCACAGCATGTGCATAGTAATTTCTTGTCTGCTTATTTTGTGTTTGTCCACACCCCTGCTACTTTCCTGCAGTGTAGGAATGTTGGAATGCAAAAGGCCCTTTAACCCCTTCTTCTGCCACTATGGAGGGCAACAGAAGCCTCTCCTGGAATTCTCCTCTTTTATATAAGCTATTCACAGTGCTATAGGTGAGCATGTCAGGGTAGATAGAAATGAGCACCTGAGGAGGAGGTTAATTATAGGGCTGTGCTAATAAAGCCCCTGTCACTCTTCATCCTGAGGAGGAGGATGCTAAAGACTCCTTTGCCATGATTTCTTCAGCCTCATTGAGTTTGTAGTAGGAAATAGGCTTAACCCTTAAGCCACCACATGCAAACTGGGCAAACTTCAAATATGATGAGCTATACCCCACAGGCCTTGAAAACCTATCATGGGGTTTTCTGGGGCTGAGTGTGTGTGATGCTCCCAAGATCACCCAGTGGTTTCACATGACCAAGCAGGGACTCGAACACTCATCTCCAAGGCCATAGTCCAGAGCTCAGACAACTACACCATGTCAAGATATAACAGCTGTCTTCATGTGTCTGAAGTATTCTTAGGAAGGTCTTTCTGTTCCTCCACAGGATAGCTCTGAAAGCAATGGGTTCAAAAGATGAGAAAGGAGATTCTGAGTTAACATTAGGGAGAACTTCCTACCAGGAAGAGTTGTCCAATAATAGAACGCACAGAAAGTGGTAGACCACCTTCTGTTGGAGATGTATAAGCAGGGGTCAGATGGTTGCCCCAGGGGGTGCTTTTGCTGTGGATTCTTGCAGTGGCAGTGGTGTGGATTGGATGGCCCTCTGGAGTTCACGCCCAACTCTGCAATTTTACAGTTGTATAAATAAATGTAACTACTTTGCTAACATTTTTCTTTCTTCTCCTGATTTGCATACAAATATAGGTTTCAGTCAGGTTGACCTTTTGTGAGCAAACACATGTATTTGAAATAATAATAGGGCTGCTGAGTGGGCATTCTTGCTGAAGTATGTCTCTGTTTTTGACCTCACGGCACTAATTAATGGATTGCTTTTGTTTTACTGTTAATTTTTAGTGTTCTCATTTAATGAAAGTTGCCCTGAGCTTTTGAGGTGCTAGGTCTAAATATTACATATAAATACATACATAGAGTCAAAGGCCCTGAGGGTTAGAGATCCACATTTTATTATTACAATTTTCATTTGCTGATTCTGCTATGAAAAAAACTCCACCTACACATGCTGTGGTGTTTGCTACACAATATAAATATGGCTCTTCTTTAAAAATGAATTGCTGACTGGACAGTAGTTGTAAATAGTATGTCAATGCTTGGATTTTGAGTATGCATACACTTACTTGTTGAGCTAGTTGTCCAAGTTCCCTCTGCTTACATAAAAGTCATTTCAGCTATGTGAGTGCAAGGCTTCCAGGCAGTCCTCTTTTCTAGAGTTCATGTGACTCTCAAATCTTCCTTCTGGATTTGGAATGAGAAGGAGCAGCCTGAAAGAGAAAGTTCCACCAGGACTAACCCCTGACTCTTGGGCTTTTGAGAAGAAGCAGCCATCATTGCCAGGAAGTGGCTTGTTGGGAAGTTTAGAAACTCTTCAATCCATGTCCTCCTCTCTCACTGCCATGCCACCCAAAGAGTAAGAGTGGCATGCTGGAGAGTGAGAAAATAGAGTTGTTGCTTTTGCCTTAGGGCCATCATTAGTTGGTCTTCTCTAAGAACTTCATAGCTAAGGATAATGGTTATGGGGAGGTCCACCAAAGATACAATGCCAAGATAATCTCACCTGTAACTTGGAAATGGTTCTGTTAGTACCTTCATCATCTACTTATATATCAAGTACAAATGGCATTGGGAAGGCAGAGTGGCTGAGCTTGAGAAAGTTACTTTCTGGTACTATAACTCCAGCTTTTTGCCCAGCCAGTGGATTCTGAGAGAGGTATAGTCCAAAGAATAACTTTTTCAAGCTCTGGCTGGGCCCAGGCTTCCATTGCTGACACATTATATTTGATGTTGCCTAAAATAAATCTTGGAAAATTGAAACTCTATACAAACTTAAAGGAGACTAAGTCCTATTGAACTCAGTGGGATTTAATTTTCAAGCTTAGGAATATAGGATTGTACTTGAAGGTTGCCAGCTTTTCAAAGCGCCTTTATGTCGTGAGAGGAGTGTGATGTGCAGGCATGACCAGATGCTTATGTTTCAATTTCTGCTGTACCAGCATCACCTTAAAGATATGGCTTGTTATCTCCCCACCCTACCATCAACTGGCAAACCTAGCTAGCGAAAACTTAACAGCTGGAGTTGGTATAATGCACAAAGTCCTAAAGAAAGAGATCTTTTCCCCCACACTGGTTGTGTGCTATTTCACAGTGCAGGAGGCAGGACCAATTGGATTTAAATCAAGGTGATTTAAGCAAACCATTTAAATCATGATTTCCAATCAGCCAGCGAGAAAGCCCTGATTTAAATCGTCGATTTTCATCAGCTTTCCCCATTTGTACCTGAACTGTTCTGGGAAAGTAGCAGCACATTCTCATTGGAGAGAAATGTGCTTATCAGCTGCTGCTGCAGTGGACTGGCTGTGGTCTCTAACTCTGTTTTGGGTAGCATCCCTGCCCTGAATCATGTCTACTAACCAGTGCTGCCACTAAGGTGCTGCAGGGCTTAAAACCATCAGCATTGCTGTTTGTTTCTTTGTTTATTTATTTTATTTATTTATTTGTATCCCGCCTCTCCTGCCCCCAACAAGCTGGGTACTCATTTTACCAACCTGCAAAAGGATGGAAGGCTGAGTCAACCTTGGAGCTGGGCAGGATCAAACTCACAACCTTGTGGCTTGCAGGGCTGGCATTTAACCACTGCGCCACTGCTTCTTCTGATCAGAAGAAGGAACTGCAGCAATTCTAAGTTGCTGCTCTTGCCCAACAACCCAGAATCCAACAGGTGACAACAAAAGGCCAATCCAGTGCCACTGATGAACAAAAAGGATTAACAATTCTGATTAACAGTCTTGGAAAAGCTATTTAAACTCCCAGAATCCTAGTTCGGCTAGGGACCATACTGGCTGAAACATTCTGGCAATTCTAATTCCAAAAAAATTAATTTTCCAAGCTCTGAAAAACTTGCACTTAGCGTGGCAACTTATTTCTGAAAGAGGAGGCTGTTGTCTTATATATTTGTCCTACTAGACCTCAGCCTACCTGTCGCATCTCTCATCTGCCTGCAGCTGGCTTGCCATTTGTGGTTACAGAATATTGAATTTTGTGGCTGGGAAGGAGCTGACTATCAGCCAACGTGGGCCAGAACAAGATCCACTGGGAAGTTAAAATCGAAAGCAGCAGTTAGGAAAAGGGATTGGACCTTTGGCAGTGTCATATCAGATTGCTTGGACTTGATAAGGCCTCGTGGACAGAGATGGACCCTTGGAGTCAGCAAGCTGCTACTGAAGTTTCACAGGTGCCCTTGAAACAGAGAGCTTATTCTGCTAAACTTGTTAAGCAAAGTGCTACTGTTTGCATTGGATAAGGTATAGAACTAGTCTGCTGGAAAAAGCCATGTTTCATGCTCATTAAGCCATTAAGCCTGCATTAAGCCTTGCCCGGAGATTTAACTGCTTCATATCGTAGTGGTTCCTGGTGGTGGAAAACAGGCCCCATGGATCCTCCAAAGTTCCCCACCTCAGCTTGCTTAGCTTCTGTGTAAGCCAGTGACTCAACCCAGTCCTTGCAGAGTCCTGTGTACTGTACCTTGAATCCTTGCCAAACTGCATACTTGGTGGGTTTTTCCTAGTGATGAAATGACAGCCCATAAGCTGGGGCAGGAAGAACAGCACTTACTTGCCCAGAAGTTATGGGAGGGAGGCTCCTATTAATCATATTTGATTGTCAACAGCCCTTAAAAGTATATATCCATGTATAAGTCAACTTCATGTATAAGTTGAGGGTAGGTTTGGGGGCTAAAATTATAGATTGTGATGTGACCCATGGTAAGTCGAGGGTCATTCCATGGAGAGAGGAACTCTCCAGCTGCCCCTGGCAACCCTTTTCCCATCCAGGCATTCAGAAAGGCCTTTTGCCACTCTACTCAAAGAAGGGAATGGTTTGTTTCTTGGTAAAAGTTAAGATGCAGTATTAACTCTTGAGAGGATGGCTCCTTTTTTGCTAAGCGTTAAGGTACAGTACTTACATTGACCAGTGGATGAGTATACCCAGCTTTTGGGGGTCAATTTGTTGTCTAAATTTTTTAGATTTCTACATGTGTATACACAGTATTTTTAATTGTTATTTTTGACTGGACACAAGGTGACTGCTGTGCAGAACACAAGGTAAGTGCTGTGTCCAGAGAGCAATCATTTAAGGGTATAACCTAGCCATATAAGTGGCAGATTGGGGGCCCATGTTGTTGGTTAAAAACTTGCCTTTCAGAAATGTCTCTCTGGCAAGAAAGAAAAACTGAGCCACAGAAGCTGCAAATCCTGCACTGAGAAAATGGGAACAGCTGGAAAGCCAAGGGCTGACAGCAAGCAGAAGCTCTTCAATGCTGGGGAAGATCAGCAGAGCCAACCAGGATCTGCACAGTACCAGAGGGACCTGAGCAATTAGAATATCATAAATCCTGACTTGATAGTATTAGAGCTGAGACAAAACAACTCCCATATTTGTGACTACTTTCAGCACTAGTGTGTCTGTTGGTGGGGGGGGACTCCTCTTGTTAGTGATTTATCTTTAAACACAACTTGCCAAAAGGGGGGAAAATGTGTGAGTTTACATTGTCCTCACTGGTCATTAGTAGTATCCTCAGTGGCTGGTGGCTTCCCTCTGAGTGGGATGGTGAGTCCACTCCAGGTTTATATCCAAACTTGTACAAAGCTATTTATGGTGCTGAGCCTATTTTGCAGATAGGATTCAGCACTTTGGATAGCTACATTAGCAGACTGACACAGACTTGGGAGAGGGGTGACACAAATGTTTGCTCCATTTAGGTGGAGTCTGTGGGGAGAAATTGGGATAATCCATCTGAGGTAGATCACAAATTTCTACTCAAAAGCTAATCTAGAAAATAGTGTGGCTCTAGGAAAAGCCAAGTCCTTTACTTATTAGACCTGACAGAGGGGTATAAAATGATACATAATATGGAGGATGTAGTTGGAGAACAGGTTTTGCATTCCCATGCCCTCCATAATACTGTTCCTTGGAGTTGAGTGTTGTAAGAGTCTGGATGGATAAAAGGAAGTGGTTCTTCCCATAGCACATCATTAAACTGTGGAATGTACTGCTACAACAAATAGTGGTGACAGCCGAGATGGGAGAGTCTGAAAGGGGAATGAGATACATTCATGGAGGTTAGGACCTCCAGTGGCTAATAGTCAAGATGGCTGTATATAAACTCCATTATCCCATTCGGTGTGCCTCCAGGGAACATGAGAGGGAGAACTCAGTGATCTGTTATCTATCTATCTATCTATCTATCTATCTATCTATCTATCTATCTATCTATCTAATATCCTGCCTATAATTATTCCAGGGGTCCTGATCTTCTTCATTCTCAGGCCAACTCAAGCTTGAGGGTCTGTCAATACGAAACATAGTCACAGCTGCAGCAAAACAATTTATAGATAACATCCAGATGCAGCCATAAAATCCAAGGCGGAGGCAAAGTTAGCTCATGTCCCTTAGCTGCTTGCAGCAGCCCTTCATCACAGCTGCTGTCCTCACCATGAGCAGAATGTCACCCCTGTGGACCAGTTTTTTGGACTGGAATGTGGCCAAGTGCACCACCTCAGAATGAGACCAATTACCTCATCTTTCCCAGTCTTTCCAAACCGCTCTTTCCCAGTTTTCCAAACCTCTACACTGCACAGGGTCCAAGGTGGCTCAAGTCCTATTTACGGGGTTCCCACAGGCTGCTGTTTGCCCATTCTGAGAACAGAATGCTGGACTCGATTGGCTTTTGCTTTTATCCCCCAGGGCTCATCTTATGTTTTGCATTGTTAAAGGTTACACATTTTTAATCAGTGCCTTTTCTTCTTCTCTTCTTTAATGAAAAACAGAAAAGAAAAGCAGCCCCTTGAAATGGATTTTGCAGCCTGCAGTAGCAAGACTTAAGGCAGTGTCTGGTTGTTGCATTGTGAGTAGAGACAGTGATGAAGTTGACATGGCACCTAGTGGGTCCCTAGGATTTGTCCAATGCTGGCTTCACATGCTGGACATGCTCAAGGGCCCGCAGATGGCATAGTGTGGAACAGCCATCAGAAAGCTAGCACTAGCTGTGGTCCCGGGCATTTCTGTGCTATAGGATAAACACATAGTTCTCAAAAGCTCTGCCAGGCTTTCTGAATGAACTGTTGATTTCCTGGTAATGAGCTATAGTTTGCTCCAGGGCAGGAACACCCTCCTTTTTGGTTTATCTTCCCTCAGATCCATCCCTTCTATGTATGTGCAAATGCATCTCTCTCTCCCTCTCTCTCTCACTGCTTGGCACAAGAACCAGACAAACAGACAATAAAAAGCCAATTACTTTTCTGGTAGCTTAGTCACACCAGGTGGAATTATGTGATGTTCGGGATATTTAAAAACCAGCTGACATTGCATGGCGTGGGGTAGTGGCTCCTGCAAAGAGAATGTGTAATGAGCGATACTTTATCAAATTGATTTAGCGGCCTCGGTGCTTATCACCCGCCACTTTTGTTGAACACGCGTCTATCTGCGTTGTACAACGGAACTGGCATCTTTCGCCTCTCCCTCCGGGGTTTAGGGCAGTTATGACAAACAGTGCGGTTATTTATTGCTATACTTGGCTGAGGCTGAATGATGGGGATATGCTATGGAGGAATGAGCTGCGTGTGGCATAGAGTAGCAAAGGACATGTGGAGGTTTAATTAATTTCATGCAGCATATTGGACATACACCTGCTGCATGCTTCCCCCGTTTCTGCCTGTTTAGGCAAGCCCTGCATCTCGATACAAACTCTTTCAGCAAGACAGTATATTAGCCACTTTGTACGTGATATGATGGCAAGCCCAGATCTTTCATCACAGCAGCACTCAACAAGCAACCCAACACTGTAATACAGAACATTCCCCACTTCTGTATTTTTTTTTCATTAAAAAACCATCCATTTTTGGAAAAGGGATGTCCTTAAAAGCACTTTATTTCTATTATCTTACCTTGAGTCTGCAGGGCTATTAAATAGAACCTCCATGTTCAGAGGTAGTGTACCTTCAGTAGTCGTTTGTGGTAGAAGACCCTCTGTAGACCCTGCTTTAGTCCTATCACCATTCTTGGGGCTGAAAGCACCTTTGGATCCTCCGTATTGAATGGTTTGGCCTATGAGACTCCATATTAATTTCCATAACGCCCTGGAAATCCAAATAGCATGTGCTGGCCAAGGCTGAAGACCTATCATAACTGCTAAATAGGCCCAAGGGGGAACCATTAATGTAATATGTGGCCCACCAGACAGCACACTGACCAGGTCCATCTCCAACATGCATTATCAGCCACTACTTTTATCCCTTCTTTGGCTGGCTGCTGTTATAAAGAAATTACATGCTGAAAGAGAAAGACTCTGGATCTGATCCAGCTGGGCAAAGTCTTCATTTATGTGATTCTTCCCCACTTGTCATTTCATGTTAATTTGTCCATTTTTTTCCAAACAATGTTGAGATTCTCATAATTTTTCAAAGGAAAGTCGGCAATCATCATCAAGAATTGCAAAGCTTGCCAAGAAGGAGAGGGAGAGGGAGAGAGGGAGGAGAGGAGAAAGAAAAGTTTAAAGCATGAAACCTCTAAAGGATTTTTCTCATCTTTGGGAAATTACTGGCGAAGGGCCAATAGTTCAGC
Source organism: Ctenosaura bakeri (assembly GCA_948474755.1). Lineage (NCBI taxonomy): Eukaryota > Metazoa > Chordata > Lepidosauria > Squamata > Iguanidae > Ctenosaura > Ctenosaura bakeri. The sequence goes on from CAOLHI010005628.1 coordinate 10,829, forward strand.
AGCAGATGACTTACTCTGCATGCAAGAGGTCCCAGATTCAATACCTGGCATCTCCAGGTAGGGACAGGAAGCACCTCTGGTTGAAGCTTTTTGGGGTTGCTGCCAGAAGCTGCTCTGGGTTTTTATGGGCCTTTGGATGAATCATAGGATCATAGAGTTGAAGAGATCACAAGGACCATCCAGTCCAGCCCCTTTCTGCTATGCAGGAATACACAATCAAAGCACTCCTGACAGATGGCTGTCCAGCCTCTGTTAAAAGAAAAACAAAGAAGGAGACTCCATCACACTCCCAGGCAGCATATTCCACTGTTGAACTGCTCTTACCATCAGAAAGTTCTTCCTAATGTTCATGTGGAATCTTTGTAGTTTGAATCCATTGCTCTGTGTCCTAGACTCTAGAGCAGCAGAAAACAAGCTGGCCCCATCTTCCTTATGACATCCTTTTAAATATTTAAACATGGCTATCACATCACCTCTTAGAAGACAGGAGGCAAGTTTTGTGTGAACAAAGATGGGGCTGGGTGTTGCAAAGCAAGCCCACCCTGGAAACAATTGGCTGGAGTCAAGGCCAGTCAGTGAAAGCCAAAAGGTAAGAACCTCTTTCAAACCAAGGAATTAATTTTGTTTAAAAACTCAGGGGCTAAATTCCACAGATGGATGGGACCTAAAGTATCCAGCTATTTCAGATTAAAGCTTTTAGTGCTTGTAGGAAATGTGTTTCAGCGTTTCAGAATAGGGGGAAACATGTACAGAAGATGGGAAGTCACCAAACGGTGGTGTCATAGAGAGGGGAGGTAACTGCCTGAGGACACCCAGGGGGCCAAATTCAGCTCTAGAACCTGAGAGTTTCCACCTCTGGTACAAAGTAGTGCTGAGCTAGAAGGATCAATGGCCTATATTGGCTTGAAGTAGCATCCTAATGAGTAGTCGTTAGCCTCACATTCATTTTCCACTAAGGAGAGAAATTCGATTTGTCTTAACTTTTAGTTCTCTTCCAAAATGCCCTTTCCAGGACCAGGTCCCATTTCCTTCACAGGAGATTAAACCGCTGATTGCAAGCCATTCAGCTGGCTTCTTCAGGTCCTTCTGCTTAGAGTGATTTATGATAAGCAGCCAGTACCTGCAGAGGTAGGAGATGCTGAGTGCTACAGATGCCCCTGATTCTTGGGAAGCCTATTTTCAGCACCACAGTGTGGCCTCTCTCCTTCCCACCTCTGTGGTCTCCTTGCAGATTTGTTTATGCAAACCGGCATCTGCAACCTGTCAGTGCTCTCTCCTTTGCCCTGAAAGGACCAGTGAAAGATGAGGCTGCAGTTTTGGCTTCTACATACCCTGCCCATGTGCTCTTCTGCATCTGCTGGTACCTAGATGTGCAGCTGTGTAGATGGGTTTGCTGGAAAGATTTTAAAATAGGATGGATGAAAGGAAGGAAGGAGAAACCCTCTCTGATTCTGCCTGGTGCAAGCCTGAATTTGAACTCAGCCCAGCTTTTGTTATGGCAACCACCTTGGCTGGCTTATTCCAGGAAACTGGGAGTTCTTAGTCACTGTCCAGAAGAAGCAAAGGTTTCTTCAGGGTTCTAACTGTTACTGGTAAATCTCTTCATCTTTCTGCTCTTTACTGTAACCATGCCTTTATATATTGTGCTACTCTTATGGGGAGAAAATCAACTTGTTTCAGATTTTATTGCCTCTTATTCTACATTCTGTGAACCATCCCTGCGCCTTTCAAAATCCCTGGCAATCCAGCTGCTTTCTCTTCTTTGTCAAATCCTTCCGTATGGCTTTGTTCCCCAGCAAAGCCTTTTTGTTTCCAAATGGACTTGTATAAAAGCAACTCGCGCATTTCCCAACCGCATGTGTTTATTTGGTTCTGTAAAGGTCACCCCACTGACACGAGGCAAGGAGGTGTTCATCCAAACCCATTCATTGCACATATTCCAATAAATTTCTGAATAGCTGCAGTGCCTGGTGTCTTTTTGAGTTGGAATGGACCAGTCATGAACAAAAACTATAATTCATTGTTAGAAGATAACCTTATCTTCAATCCTTTCTTCTGCATCTCTTCTTACAGTGATGCACTAAGGAAAAAAAGTGTGTACTCTTAACCCTTTTTCCCAACTAAATGTCTGGTGGAATAAGCCACAAGTTAACAATGAAATTGTATGCAAGCTCCATTAGTCTTGCAGGCACCAAGTGTTCATAGAGTAGCTTGAAGCCTACATACCTTATGATATTCTAATATACCCTCGTTATATTCTCCACCGTGTGTATAAGCCATCCACTCTTCCTTCTGTGAATTTTTGCTGCCTCTGGTTGGTATACTCATGCCAACATTTTCCCCTGGGTAATCTTGGAGCATTGGACCATTTACGTTCTTGATTTACTTCCTTGTGCTTTGGTTAGTCTGCAGTGAGTAAATGCAGAAATTTATTGCATTGCCAAGAACTTTTAACATTCTGTCCATGCTTTGCTGAATCCACACATAACAGCCAACCCAGGTGTGTTACAACTTTATAATATTTCTTAACATTACTACCTTTGGCAGCCACTCATTTCTGCTTAACGAAACATATGCAGCCTAGATTGTGGATTGCTTGGGTGAATGCAAAAGATACAGGCAGTGGAATTTCACTCCTACTCCTTCCTTGATGCAACCTTGAGAGCCAGAGATTCCCAGCAACAACACAGACCGTAGGTAAACTTGTGGCATTTCCCCCAAATTTGGGATGCCCTCTGTCCCCATGAAAAGGGGAGAAAAAGCCAGTCAATGTTTTGAACAAGAAGCAAGAGGTCTAATCTTTGCAAATAGAGTTCCGTTTTCTAGGACTGTGTTCATCGAAGAAGGAACTGAGCTCTTGTGAGTACTCCAAGTGAACACTCACAAAATATGGATGCTTCCCAGAATTGTTTGACTATCCCTTTCTCTTCAGCCCAGATACTACTATGTGTCCTTGAATGTTGTCTATTTTTTTCTGCCATCTGTTTACAACATTTTAAAAAAAGACCTTTCACTCTTGGTTCACATACAGTGAGTCTTTGGTATCCATGGTGGTTTGATTTCCGGACACCTCATAGGTACCAAAATTGAGGATGTTCAAGTTCCATTATATACAGTGGCACAGTAAAAACATATCCCTTTTCTAAAATAGTGAACAACTCAAATGAATGCTGTAGACAGCCCGAGGATCTGTGAAATGGTGGGAAGCTTCAACAAGGTGTGCCTACACATCAGTGTAGTGCTCAGTGCATGGCAAAATCAGAGCTTGCTTTTTGGACTTTTTTCCCCAATATTTACAAGTCATAGTTACTGGTACTGGCTAAGCATGGCTGTTATTATTACTAAAATCAAGACCAAAAGTGGACATCTGGCTACTTTTAAAAAATAATAATTTTGGAAGTCTCTATAGCCCTCAGGAGATCACAGGGCAGAAAATTGGTCTCCAGATCCACTGATGCTCCCTGCTGTTTTGACAATATTGGAATCATTCCTCCCTGATAATGAACTGTGTGTATCTATATTTAACTTTGTTGACTCTAGGAAGCAAGTTTTGAGCTTATTCAACATTGCTGATAACATTTATTTAATGCAGATATTACATTTATATTCCATTGTTCCTCCAGGGAGCTTAGGGAGGTGTTTTTGAAGTCTTCACCCCCATTTTGTCGTCCTCCAATTTTGGAGGCTAAATGAAAGTGACTTGTCCAAGGTCACAATGCAAACCTTTGCAGATTTTAATTTAGTTTTCCCTACTTCTCATTCTATATTCTAACCACAACAACTAACCACTAGTTATCATTGAATTTGGTAAATTTAATCTCATGCTTTTGCTTTGGAATTCAGGAAATGATAGGTGCTCCAGTGAGCTGAGGTTAATGACCTTCCTACCATATCTAGGACTGATTGCTCTAAAATTAGTAATAGAAAGAGCTGCTAATTATTTGGAAAGCATTTTTTCCTCTCATAATTCCTTTAAACTCAGGTTAGCACCCTAGTTATTTATACAACTCTGGGGTGGTGGAAATGAAGGCAGGCTGGATGAAATATAAGAAGCACTTTGCAAGTTCAGACTTTGGTGTCAGCAGAAGCCCATGACTACAATAGTTGTCTTATTCTCCTACAATAGGTTTCCTGATTGCCTTTTAGCTGAACTGTTGAAAATGGAGACAAAATGGGAGAACAGATTTGGGATTCACTGAGCAAGAGGGCAGTCAATGCAAAGCAAATGGGAAAAGATCCATTCCGCTGGTTAACCGTGGTTTCTGGCTCCAGTCGCGCAAAGGAGAAATGAGAGATGCTCCGAGTTTTTGTGATAGGACCGGTGTGCTTTGGTAGGTTGGAATCATCCCCAGAACTGTTTGTGAGTACGTCAGTAGGCTCCTAATATTGAGGATATTTATAGAACCATTTGTGAGTAACCTCAGCTTCACCCCCTGGCATGAGTGATGTTGAGCCTGTAGTCAAAGTGAGGAGAAAGAAATATCGCAGGCACACTTTGTTCCTTAGCCTCTGTGATTTGCTTTATAAAGGGCAATAAAAACGGAAGGCAGGAGAATAAAGCTGGCTGCATCTGTGCTTCCCGAGTGCATGGAACTGACAGAATAGATGGAGTCATTACCGGCTGTTGTGTAAATAGAGGGCTTATTAAATTATAAATATATCGCCTCTTATTTGCTCGATGGTACAAACAGTTACCTTTTAGTCACTTGCAGTGTCTTCCTTTTGCTTGTAGTCTAGAGGTGCGTCAGCAACACATGCAACATCAGCTCTAGACTGGAAAGGCCCCTAGGGCAAGATTCCCTCAATGTCTTGCACTCCCATGTGGGTTCACAGCTCCATCTCCCCCATGGTTTTGCCCGTTCTTTGCATCTCTCTGAGTCCGAGCCCACAGCCACTTGCAGATAGAAAGGACAAGGAGCATGGAAGTGACTGTTTCTTTTCCCTTTTCCTCAGTTCCTTTGAGGGGCTGTTCTTCAGTGGTAGCACACACATTTTTCATGCTCCAGCTCCAGTCCCCAGCATCTCCAGGGGAAAGAATCCTCCCTGAGTCCTTGAGGAGCTGCTCTCAGTCACAATCACCACTACAAAGCAAGGTGGACCAATTGTATGACTCTACATAAGGCAGCATCTTAGGTTTTTATGATGGGAATGCTATCCATAGTCTTAACGACACTGGTGACAATGGTGCATCAACACTTACTGTCATGCCTCCATTCCAGAACCCTTCCCAACAGCCACAACACAGAGAAATTAAAGGGACAATACTTATGGCAGCCAGTGCAGGTGAAAAAGGAAGAGCCCAGGAGTCTCAGAGAACTTGAATAGTAAGGACTCATCAATGAGGCAAGCAGCTGGGGGAGGCTGTCAGCCTATATAAACAGGGACAGGAATTGGAGGGGAGGCCTTTGCAGACAACCATCCTATGGGTGGGGGGTATCAACACGGCTCATGCCTGGATTCGTGCTCCTAAAAACCTTGACCTTCATTCCATGTACAGACTTTGCTAGTGGACTGTTGGTCTGGGTTTACTGCAGACTCGGACTGCAAACCACAGCAAGTAACTGACTGATGAACTGTTGTAAATTTTCCAGACTCTAATTAGAGGGCTGTGAGCCTTGGCTGGCTGCTGGCACCATTCAGTCATACGGTCTAGTCTATTTGGGACTGACAATAGGATTCAGCCCTGCATTAGTGTCAAGGAGGAGCAATAGGACCAGCAAGCTTTTGGGGGTTAGCTGTGGACCCTCTACTGTGCAAAGGCATTGGCAGGTGCCCAGCAATGCTGACCCCGTGTTTCCATTCATAGGGAAAAGTGTAGAAGCCAGCAAATCTAGATTAGTGCTTTCGTAACCTTGCAAAGATGCAGGCATCAACTATGCCAACATCCTGTGGCTACCCAGATGCTACAGCTCTTTGGATGTCTGTCTTTGGGGCATTATATCTAGGACTTTTTCAAGTTGAAGCTGAGCAACACTCTGTTCCCTCACAGCCACCCCTCTCATGTGCACATTCCTGTTATAACCCTGGTCCATCAGTGTCTCTTTACCTAGACTAATGATAGATTGGATGCTGAATTAGGATTTTAAGTAGTAATCCTCGCTAAGAATGAGCCCTGGTTAACAACTCTAACCTTGGATACTGTCAATGATGGCATAGCTGTTAGCTATAGTTAAAGCCTCCAGAAATTTGTATATATGATCTGAAGGCCCATGGGGAAGAGTATCTCATTTTCTCTTTGTAAGCTGTGTCTTCACTGAAATTAACTTGCAGTCTGTGTCTTTGCAGCAGTGTGTGTATGCCCTGGGAAACTGCAGTTGGCTACTGTTTTCCAATGCACTTATTATATTTGTGTTTTTATCAGTGCAATTTCCCTAGAGTGTGATGGTGATTATTATTATTATTGATTTATTGAATTGCATCTGGTACTTACTTTAGAGGGCTCAGAGCAGGTGGCACTGACCCTTGCCCATTGCAAGATCCGTGATTGCTCGGATCCACCAGTTCTAGCATTTTTAGGGCAACCCTAGCTGTTCATGGAACAATAAGGGACATGTTCTGCTGCTACTCCTCACTATTGCTACAGGCCTGAATCCTATTGGTTGTCCCAACTAGACAGGCCCCATTGAATCCGTGGGATTTATGTGCAGCAATCTTTATGGGTTGATTCACAAGACTGACCAATTTATATAATGGACATTGTGCCATAGAACAAATAAAACTCAGCAGACTTATTATATCATAAACTACTTCGGATCATGATGAGCACCCCCAGTCTCAGGTCTCGGGTACTCTGTGCCATTTTGAAGCAAGTGCATGGTGATCGAGACCTCTTCTGCCCTATCCGTAATTGTGTAGAGCCTGTAAAAACTGAGCTTTTTAAAGGTCAGGCTTTTCAGACTGGATTCTGTTACATCTGGAAAGGCCAAAATCTCACCTTTTGATATTCCATTGGAGGGCTGCAGCAGTGGGGGGAGGGGGCAGAATGATATAGAAAGAGAACATGGGGAGACCAGTATAACCTGTGCGTAGCCCAAAACTGTAGTCCCTTCTCCTAGGAGTTCACCACCTGCAGGCTTCCTTTGCCATTGCTACCTCTCCTGCCAGGTGCCAACAGCACTCAGCTCTGTGACAAATGTCCTGCTTTCTACTCAAGGGAAGTGGCACCTGACCAAAGGAGCCTGGCTTGGAGGGACAATCCATTTATTTAGCTGTCTATTTACAGCTTCTAATTTCCCCTCCTTACCATGTGAACTTACTTTCTCCTCCCCCTCCCCACCCTGCAATCTAATAGCTGTTTACTTCCCACTGGAGGCATATGTTCTCTTCTGATTAAGTGTTACTTAGCTGTTGGCCTGCTTGCTCATTTGATTTTTATAGACTCTTCTGCCCTGGAAGAGACTGAAGGAAGACTATCTGAGAGACTGGGAGAAGCGGAAGCAGAGTAACTTCCTAAGCTGAATGGATTTTAATAGAGTTATGTATGAAATGCCTTAACAGCTTAAAGACACCAGATCCTGTTTAATCATGGAAGCTAAGCAGGATCACCTGTGGTTGGTACTTGAATGGGAGACTGCCAATGAATATCAGGTGATGTAGGCTATATTTCAGAGAGAGGCACTGGTAAAACAACTTCTGAGTATTCTTTGCCTAAGAAAACCTTATGAAATTCATGGGGTCACCATAAGTCAGCGGGCAACTTGAACGCAAATGTGTGTATGCACGCATACATGCATGCACACACACACGTACAGGGTAATGTCGCTGGTGTGTTGGTCCTTAGTCTTTTGTGTATCTGTTAGAACCAAGGAAGAGGAAAATAAAATACATCAGAGTAGGAGACTAAGAGTCCAAAGAAGGAAGGTTGTGACATCAATCATACTGGAGGAGCTATAGCTCACAAATGTCAACCTTTCCGTTCTAGGAGGGATGTCTTTTGGACTACAACTTCCAGAATCATCCAGCCACTATAAAAAGTAGCTTTTCCAAAGTCTAGTCTAGAGAGGTTGAAATAGAAATTCCACTCTCTGGCCCTCCTCTGCCAGTCCTAACAGTCTAGTAACACTTTTTTTCTCATGCCAGTAACTTCTGTGGGCTGATTTGCAAGACTGCCCATTGTTTATTTCATTGCAAAGCAGACTATTATGCAATAAACTAATACAAGTCATCATACCTGTATGCTACCTACAGTTTTGGATACCTCTGAGTGCCAGTTTTGGGGGAACACATGTGGGAAGGTGCTCCTGTGCTCATCTACTGATTTTGGATACCTGGTTGTCTACTGTAGTAACAGAATATTGAGCTAGGTAGACCTTTGGTCTATTCCAGCACATTTCCTCTTGTATTCTTGTATTTTATCAGGCAATCATACTAATATTGTTAACTTATTAAAATAAGCCATGCAAAAATATTCTAGTCTGGAGATTTATGTTGTCTTTATTCCATAAGAAGTAGACAATCTTTGGTCACATTTTGATTGTTTCTTATTGTGACCATATCAGAACACCTTTTCACATTCCTGTAGACAAACAGCCATTCATTCAGTGGAGGACTCATGCAGAAAGACAATTGGGAGTTCACCAGGCTTCAAGATAGTAAGGATCCTTCTGTAGACCAGGACTTTCCAGTAGTCTTAGATGGAGACAGCATAACTTCAAAGTCAGAAGAAGAGGTCTGACCTTCTCCACATCTTTGGGAACGATGCTGATCTATCCACTGGCTCAACTCAAGGCTATCAGGCAAAGCGTTCTGGTTCCTTAGGAACAGAGGTGTTCTGAGGAGTAGGGGGTCCCCTTGAAGAGGGTTCTTCCTTCAAGAACGTTAGGTACTGAAATGCCTACAAGTGAATTTGGGATGGTATCCAGGCAATAGTTGGAGAGCAAGACTGCTACACACATTGTTTGTGCTGAGCTGTAGATCTTGTTCTCATTAATGTACCAATTCCTGACTTTGGAATGTATTTGACTTGGCTCTTCGACTGCCTCCATCTGGTAGCCCCTTAAATATGACTAACTACAGAACCTGGAGTGCTGTTTGACTCTAGTTCTCGAACACCTCCATCTGACATACCTCCTTGATGATAAAATGACTAGTTTAAATTTTGTTTCGCCTTCTGACTCTGCTTCTAGAGTCTTCAGGCTTCGTTTGTCTACTTACTGTAGTCTGTATCAAACTTGCACCATTAAGACTTCACTACTGGGACAGACCTACTTGGAAATAAGGCACAGAATCTGCTTGGTCTCGATGTCATCGACACCTGTGTGGTTTGAATTAAATTTGACAGGCCTTTTAATGGGAAAATTCAACAGAGTCAGCAACCCTACAAGCCACTCCTAGACTCTGGCAGCGTGTCCTTTGACCTTAGGAAGCTGGGTGGGAATGCTACTTTGCTCTGAGCCAAAGTCCCCTGGGGGCACAGAATGATTTGTCATCATTTGCCAGCTGCTAATTAGCTGCAGCTGATGAGATAATTTATAAAAATTGGGAGCGATTTCCTTCGGTGATAATAATGTTGCTTGGCAATGAAGTCACTGCATTTTTGAAAGGGTGAGTTGTTTCTGATGAGGATCAAGGAGGGAGGAAATCTATAACATTTCCAACCTAATCCAACTCCCAATGTGTTGTACTATAACTCTCATAAGCCTCTAGCAGGCATAGAAGCATCTCTAGATGTGTTGAACTATAACTCCCATAGGGCTAGAACTCTCTTGGCATATGGTAATTGTAGTTCAAAAACCTGGGCAGCACAAAGTAGAGAAAGATTTGATTTTATATGTATGTGTGTGTTTATGTACAGATATAGATAGGTAGGTAGATAGATGGATAGTCTGATTGATTCTTTCTTGGTGCTTGACAAGAAGCAAGGCAAAAATTAGAACCAAAGAACAAACCAGGACCAGAGGTCAAACCGGGGGGGACTATGGAGGAAGCCAGATGCCAGAACTAAAAGACAATCCTGGAGACAAGAACACAGCATTAGTTGGGAGACCTTGCAACTCTGGGAAGGCTTAGCTCAAAGAGGATGTCCTCTTACAGTGCTTCCTGTTTGCAAGATTCCAATAGCCAGCCATGGTGAACGGATGGAAAGGTTTTCGCCAAGAAGCTTCCACTGGCAGTTCAGTGAATCACGACGTAGTACAGCAGCCCAAAGATCCCAGCAGCCCTGGACAGCTGGTCTGTTTAACTACCAGCCTTCCACATCAATGCACAGTTCGTATAGTTAGGTTGCTGGACATGGTTTTTCATCTTAAAACAACTCTGTGTATGTGGGCTGAACCGCAGGAACTGAAGGCTCTTCACTGGAATATTTTTCCATGTTCCCATGTAAGGTTCAAGGATTCCCTAGAAATTTTCCCCTGAACATAACAAAAGTGAAGAACTTTATGGTGGTGAGAGTGGGGAGGATGGAGAGGATTATGTGCATTTCTGAAATTCAGAAAACGTATGTTCCTCTAGGGCTTCCAGGGGGAAGCCACTCCCCGTAGGTAATTTGTCTATGCATGGACAGCTAGCTGGGAACTGGGGAAACAGATGGAGGTGTGAAAATCTGCCTGGAAGACAGGCATTCATTAGACTGAGAAATATATCAGATGCAAGAGGCGTCCAATACTCCATCAGGTTCCTAATGATTTTGTTGGAGCCTTAATCCCAGGGGGGCGAGCAAACGCATTTTGATCTTCAGCAAACAAATTATGTTGCCAAGTAGGCCGCCCAATATGGAGTCAGGCATGACAGTGGAAAACAATCTGTCAGTTACTAAATGGAAGCTGGGAATGTCAGTCAAGAATGGCATCCGTCAATCTTGATGAGGAACTCTGTAGATTTCTGAATGGTAGGATGCTTAAGAGCCAGTGTCATGGTTCAGTTCTGTGTTTTCATTGCATTTCTTGTCAAAACACACATATATATACACACACACTTGCATTATTCCATTATGAAGATGTAGAAGGCCAAGACAGAGCTGATGCTGATCACCCTGGACTACAGGAGGGGAGAACTGTGTGTGTGTGTGTATGTGTGTGTGTGTGTAAAGGTGTTATACAATTGGTGATACATTAAGAAGCAAGAAAAATCAGAAAACTGTCAGAAGAATGAATGTTCAAGAGAAACAGGTTAGTGGATTGTAGGAAAGATGGGATCTTCTGTTTCTCAGAATGATTCAGGGTATTTGCTGGATATGCAAGACTTTGGACCTTTCTGCACTACACTGGTATAGTGCTATTATTCCACTTCCAACATCCTATGGAATCCTGGAGTTTGCAGTTTTGCCTTCCTTTGAGGTTGAGAGTGTGGGACTTGCTCAGGGTCAGCCAGTGGGTTTTAGTGGCTGAGTGAGGATTTCAACCCTGGTTTCCCAGAATCCTAGTCCAAGACTCAGACTGTTACACCATTCTGGCTGCCATGAGCAGGTTCATATTTGTGGGATGTAGATGTCTGAGCTGCCCCGGGAGAGCACATTTTGACTGCATTTTACCCTTCTCCTATAAAACTGCCCTCTCTGTATTTTGACTTGTTTCCAAGGTTTTTCCAGATCTTGAAGTCTAAGCTCCCCGCTGGCTGCCTTAATGAAGGATGACTTTGCAGGTCCCCTCATCATTTTCCCGTTTCTCGTCTGTTTGCATGCACCCGCGGCACTCCCCAGACGTGCCAATCAAAATGCCAGCCAGGAAGGCTGGAGCACCATACGTGAAGGAGAAGTAGCATTAACGAAAAGCTTGTTCCTGGGAAAGCAGCTCCTTTCCTTCCTTAGGGGATGGGAGGCCTTTTCTTCTCTACTTGGCATACCAATGAGCCCCATTAACCCCCTTTTTCTTTGAATTCCAGAACTCTTCTGCCCAGCTAACTGTTCCTGTACTCAAGTTTGCATTAAAGCATTGGATGGGGGCTTTAGAGAGAGAAGAGTGCATTCACTAATGAGTGCTCAAGCAAAATCCCCACTCTAGTTCCTTAACATCCACTTGCATCTGGTAACCCATTCCCTGATTATTCAGCCCATTTCTCCTCTTAATACCACTCTTAACCACTTTAAATAATCTTCTCGTCTCCTTTATGGGGCTTACCTCTGCTGCTGGTCCTACAGAGGGTGATCGTTTACCTCTTTGCCTCCATTTATTGTCCCCCGTAGCTCTATGCATCACATCCCTTTAACTGCTGTCTATAGATCACAATGTCTAATTCCTTTAATCATTTTTATGGCCCTCTTTTGGATCCTCTCTTGCCTATCAGCAAGCCTCTACATTAAATTTCCATTTAGGAGCCCAAGAGTGAACTCAGTGCTGCTGAAATTGCTTCCCACACCCCAAAAAAGGGTTACATTGTGAAGAAGTAACAAGTAAATAGATTTATGACATCTTTTTGCAATTGTTTACCATTGCAGGCACTTCTTTAATACTTAGGATCATTGTAATGGTGGAAGTGCAATGGCCCTAGAACTAAGTAATCAGCATTAATGGACAGAGACCCTCTACATTATCCTTGCTGGGAGTGTTTTTTAATTTTTTTTAAATTCAAACTTATCTGTATGTGCATGTGTGAAATGTATATGTATATGCATATTTTACTTCTCCAAGGAATTCACAGTAGTTCATATCACATTAAAAATAATTAGATTGCAGTAACAGAGGTGAATTGCTAAAATTCTTTTCCATGACATGCTAGTTTTCCAAACATGAGGAGCTGTTGGCACTGGAGGTTGTTTCAGACATGACATCTCCATGCGGCCCATATTTCAAGATGGCACATTCACATGAAAGACCCTTTTGTTCTCTATATTTTTTCTTTAGGATTTTCAGATCAGATAAAATGAAGCATCATATTTTAATAGTGAAAGGAAAGTGCAAGATTCAGATCATCTGCACCTTGCTTTCCTTTATTTGGTTATGGCATTTCAGTTTGTTCCTGACTTACCTCTGATGCTGGAGTCAAAAACATAGACATGTACTTGGAGCAACCACCTACATGGAGAAGAGACAGTGGAACAGTAGAGAGTTTAGGATTCTTCAGCATTCCACATGTCCCTTTCCCTTTTAAAACAAAGCTTGATATCATCTATGGCACTAGGCCAGAATATTTTGCTGCCTGAAAAAAAGAGATGAGATGGAGTCTCCTCTCTCCTCTGTGCACAGAATCCAGCTGGTGGTTCAGTCTTCCTTTAGCAGTCATGAGAGGACAGTTCTGCTGTGCATGATGGTATCAGACTTGCTTTAGGGAGGACCAGGCAGAATCTGTGGAACAGCTCCCCTGTCCTTCCACACTGGTACCATTATGTACCTTCCAGCATCCATCACCTGAACGTGTAACCAAGACTGATTGTGAGTGTCATGCTTGCTGTTGTTAAAAGCCGACCCTATGAACAAAAGATCTCCCAAGTCACCCTGTCATCAACAGCCCCGCTCAGGTCTTGCAGGCCCAGGACCATGGCTCCCTTGATTGAGTCCTCTTCCTCTTTTCCTCCTTCCTTCTACCTCATGAAGCATTATTGTCTTTTCTACTGAGTCAGGTCTTCTCATGAGATGTTCAAAGCATGACAGGTTCAATTAAGTCATATTGGCTTCTAGGGAGAATTCAGGTTTGATTTGCTCTGGGACCCATAGTTGTCTGTGGTATCCTTAGATACCACCACTACATTTCAAAGGAGTTGATCTTCTTCCTATCAGCTTTCTTCACCGTCCAGCTGTCACAACCATACATCAAAATTGGAAATACAATGGCACAGACCATCCTAATTTTAGTATTCAATGATATATCTTTATACTTCAGGATATTGTCTTGTGCCTTCATGGCTGCCCTTCCAAGTCCCAGTCTTCTTTTGACTTCTTGACTGCAGTCTCCATTTTGACTAATGACTGAGCCAAGGCATAGAAAATCTTTAAATATTTCAATGTCTTCATCATCTGCTTTAAAGTTATATTAAATCATCTATGGCCTTTGTTTTTGTTTGCTTAATATTATTTGTGTTTTCTTTGTAGGTTCCTCTGATTTTTTCTGACCTTGTTTGGCACTTGAAATTGGCCAGTGTCACAATGCAAGGTGAGATAGCTTAAGGCAAAAACCTATTCACATCAAGAACAGGAAAATGTTAGTTTTATATCTAAATTTTCTTTTATAACAGTTTCTACATATCTACATCTATACAGACATAGGAGGTGAAATATCACAAGATGATATTTTGATGGTAGAGAGTCCAAAGTATTATCTTGGACCTGATCTTTTTATCCTTTGTCCATGTGTGTCATGTGTGCGCGTAGATGTAGAGATGTGCAAACTGCTGTAAAAGAAAAGTTGGATGTAAAACTAACATTCTCCCTTTCTTGACTTGGACTTATTTTTGCCTTAAGCTACCTCACCTTGCCCTGTGATACTGGCCAATTTCAAATGCCATGCAAGGTCAAAACAGGTCAGAGGAACCTACAAAGAATGTGTCAGGTTTTGGAATGACCTGCTTGAGTACTGGAGTAGATGAAAGCTCCTGACTACCACGTAGCATTTGAGCTGGGCCTCTGTGTTGCTGTTGAGAAAAGTGCATTTCAAAGGGACACTTTGTGAATGCAAGAGAAGAAACGGCTGCATCTTCTGAGCCAAAGAGATGATGGCTTCGGGGTTTCCCTTGTGGTAACTTGATTGAGTCCTGTCTAAAAGAGTTACCTCTTGTCTCTAAATTCCTCCCTCCTAAGAGTTACCTCAAATGGTAGCGCTCTTTGCTCTAAGCAGTATACCAGGATGGACGTACTTTGTGGATCACTTTGTAGAAGAGATCACACTGCACCCCAAAAGGGGAAACAGTCGACTAATTAAACCATAATTTTGCAATAAAAAGAGCAATTTCCATAGTATGCACAGGTCATGCAAGAGCTTGAATTGTCATCTTTGGTGAAATTCTGCAATCATAATTATCATCTTCTTCTCCTCCTCTTCCTCCTTCTCCTTCCCCCCTCTTCCTCCTCTTCCTCCTTCTACTACACAGTTGTGTCCCCCAAGAGTATTGTTCAGTAATTTAACCAGCTTCTGAGATCTCAAAAAGCATTTTCCTTTGTTGTTGTTGAGTCATCTGTTTACACAGTAGTTAATTTTTCTTGTCTGTTTCCCAAGGACTATCATTCAACTGCAGAGCCTGGAAAAGTAATCTTTTGGGACTGTAACTCCCAGGGAACCCCAATCTGCATGGTCAGTGCCCATGCTGGCTGGAGAATTCTGAAGGTTGCAGAGCTGTGACTTTTCCAAGTTCAAACAAATAGAACAAAATGAGATTGAGATAGTCAGCCAGCTGTGCCAGGACATTTATTATTTTATTTATTTTATATCTCACCTTTCTCCCAGGGCAGGGAAATCTAAAAAGTCATATGACTAATAAAAAATAAAATTTGTTGTGTCGGAGAGGGAGGGAGAAGACAGAAACTGGGACATTTTAAAAGCAGTGGGAAAAATGGGATGACAGAGGATTAATTGGGACAGTTCCTGCCAAGTTAGGACAGTTGGAAGGTATAAAAGCAGTGATACAATCAGGACATATGCTTACTTTTACCACCTTCTCCTTTATGCCTACTTGTAATTCTATACACACAGCCCCTCCATGTGTGTTTCCTTCCCCTCTATTCATGGGAAATAAGTGGGAAAATGTCTTTCTCAGCTCAGCAAAACCAGAGAATATTGTTGTGCTGTTGGTCACATTTTTTCCCCTTAAAGGAAGGACACTACAGGTTGATTTTCAATCTTGGTTTTTTCCTTCTACCTGCTGAAAGCCCTTCATGCTGTTTGTCTGCGTTCCCCAGTGGCGCTCTGTCATCGTGTGGCCGACTTTTGTGTGCCTGTGCTGAGTTATAAAAACAACTGCAGAGCTTGTGGTCCTAGTTTATTTGCTTCCTCCCCCTCTGTGAGCTCTCTCATTTTCTCTCTCGCTCTCACTGTGAATCTCCGTCTAGCCTTTTGCTTTCTGTGGAGAGTAGTGCCCAGGAGGCTAAAGTTTTCTCAGCGTTGTGCTGCTTCCAAAGTAGGGCTTTCACACGGATAGTCATCACAGGAGCCCTGCTCTGCACACTCATTAGGAAAGCTTCAACAGCAAGGCCACGGCGCTAGCTTTTCAGACATGGAGGCCGTCTGTGACAGAAGTTCATGAATCATCCTTTTCCGTATGCCAAGAACAGGTCGGGAGGGCATGCCCTAAGTCCCGGCCTCAGCCTTGCCGGAAGGAGACAACACAAGGCAGAGAAGCGCTAATAAGAATGCGGATTGGATCCTGTTAGCAGATTTGTTCAAACATAGCCATGAGACTCATGCTCAGGGATGATCTGGAGACTTGGGTATTAACGGTGCAAGTGACAAAGCGGAGCTAAAAAAGTAAACGCCATCATTTTCTCATTTTTTTTTTAAACACTGCCCAAACCCTCCTCTTCCTTTTGGTATTTTTGTTTCTACGCTCTGTGCAAAAGTCTTTTTTTTAATTTGCTTACGTTGCTTTCACTCCACATTGCCTATAATCATAGCAACTATTTAAATACCCCATTTTTATACACAGATAACTAGGGGCTATAGAATCACCTGCAGAATGAGTGGAAGACCTCTTCTAGCCAAAGGACTAAATTCCATTTCAGGGGGACCACATTTTAGCACAGGGTGGGGACAAATATAACTGGATGGGACCAAAAAGACCAGCATATTGTAACTTAAGGCTCTTACTGACAGTAATCAAGCTTTAGGAGAAACATTTCCATGTTTCCGAATGTGAAGAAAACCCATACAAAGGCTTGAAATCTAAGAAAAGATGGCATCATGGAGAGATGGGCATGGCCATCTGTGAAACTCCAGAGGACCAGACTGGAGGGTGACCAAAATGGTGAGAGGCCTGGAAGCCATGCCCTATGAGGATAGACTTAAAGAGCTGGGTATGTTTAGTCTGCAGAAGAGAAGGTTAGGAGGGGACATGATAGCCATCTTTATCTATTTGAAGGTATGCCATGTAGAGGAAGGAGAGGGCTTGTTTTCTGCTGCTCCAGAGACCAGGACAAGGAGCAATGGATTCAAGCTGCAGGAAAGGAGATTCCACCTGAACCTCAGGAAGAACTTCCAGACAGTCAGGGCTGTCCGGCAGTGGAATCTGCTGCCTCCATGGAGTGTAGTGGAGTCTCCTTCCTTAGAGGTTTTTAAGCAGAGGCTGGATGGCCATCTGTTGGGAATGCTTTGATGGTATATTCTTGCATGGCAGAATGGGGTTGGACTGGATGGCCCCTGAGGTCTCTTCCAACTCTACATTTCTATGATTCTGTGATTCTATTAATGCAGGATTTGGCCCCAGGGCCTGTGGTTCCTGAAGTATGGTCTACAGAATAGACAATTTAAATACAATAGCCACAATGTATAACATCCCAGAAAACAGACTGTTCTACCATCTAACAATCAACTGTTTATAAAAACTCATTGAAAGTGTGGATGAATATAAATAATGTCAGTAGGTCGGTTAACAGCATTTAATTTCATGCACACCGTGAGCTATTAAGCCTGCCATCTGTTGGAGATATTCTGGATTTCCCATCTTGAGCAGGAAGTTGACCTCAGCCCCCAATTCTATGATTATATGATTCATTCATCAGCTCCTATTTAGAGACCTAATAAAAAGATACGTCTCTCTCTCATCAAATCATGCTCAGCAGCAAGAGGGGGAAAGATAAAATTAACAAATGTGGATTTCAGATAACAGCAACCTCCAACCAAACTAGGCCAAGTGCAATATATCATTGCACACAAAAACAGCCAAGATTTCCAGCTGAAATCCCCAATTTTCCTGGACATACAGGCTGTAGTCTTGCTGGGACCCCACCTTTCACGCTCAAAGAAGAAGGAAGAAGCAGGGATACAAAGAATACTCCCAAATTTTCCTGTTCTCAGCAATAATGTGTTTCCCAACAGACTTGGAAATCCAATAAAGAAAACAATCAAATGACTGAAGATTGTTTTGCATTTCAGGGTTGGTTAGTTGGTTTTGTGAAAAATGTATTTTGTGCAAATACCCTCTTTTTCCCCTTAACCAAAACCTTGGCTTGTATAAAACCCTTTGGTTTGATGGGAAAGCAGAATATATGGAAAAAATGTGTTTACCAAAAAAAAGAAGAGTTTTTTTAAAAATGAAAAAATGTGCAGAAACTCTTATAATCTCACCTATCAGAGGGGTAAAGAATTGAAATTATCAATTTTTGAATTTATAAATGAAATAAGTGAGGATTTACATCCCTAACCACACAGCAGCAGAGGTACAGCTAAACAGAGTTGTTGTTGTTGTTGTTGTTGGGAAGGCCTTTTATCTTGCAAGGGTTCGGGTCTGTGACTAAGTTCTTGCCGGATTCTGCCTGCAAGGATCCTGACCTTGACACTTCTTTGCAGAATCCTGCCCAGTACCCCAGACCCATCTGGCTGCTCTGATGCAGGGCAGCTGGAGCAGTTAGGAGCCAACTATATAAGGAGTGGGTTTTCTCTGCAGCCTTTGTCACAGCAACATGGTTCCCCAATGGTGTCTGTAGTTTTTTCTAACTCTCCAGTGGTCCTGACCTTGGACCGATTCTTGGTACCTGGTAGACTTCTCCTGCCTTGAACCCTTGCAGTGCCCTGACCTTCTGCCTATCTCTTGGGTCTGCCTCTGACCCTGTGTATACCTGTTGCCTGGAAGAATCTGGTTGTCTTGGACTCTTGTGTGCTCTGACCTCCTATGTGTCTTCTGGACCTGCTTCTTGCTTCTGGCCCCCTGGATTCTTGCGACCCAGAGGACTGTTGCCTTGGACTTTTGTTGTGCTTCCTGACCTAGCACCTGTCCCTTGGCCCAGCCCAAGCACCTGTACCAGTTGGCCCTTGCTGCCCATGCCTTGGACCCTGACACATCTGCTGTGTGTAGCTACCTTTGGTCTAAGAACAGCATTATCCCTGAGCCTCTAGCCAATGGGGATATTCTACTGCTGCCTATCCTGTAGGGGAGTTGGAGCAGGTGCCTGATAACCAACTGAATTCAGCAGGCTTCATAGCAGGAGGAGGAGCTGGATGAGTCCCCCCAGGTCCACAAGAAAGGCAGAGGCTCTGGTGACTGGCTCAGACCATCCCTGCAGATGGAGCAAAAGCCTGTGTTCAAGGCATTAGGGAGAACACCGCTGTGAAATGCAGTCCATAAATTCTGCCTGGAATCAGGGTGTTGACTGAGCTTGCTGCCTTTATAAGTAGGGAACTTCCTCCAGCCAAACTGCTGAATGCAACTCCAGTTCACCTCTTGATGACCCAGCTCTTGTATTTACTGGATTTATGACTCTTGGGATTTTTTAACAACTCTGTTAGTGCAGTTCCCTGGACCCTGCTCTGATTTACAGCTTTCTTCAGTCTGGACTGTTAACACAGGGCACTTTTGGTTTTCATGGCTTCTGACTTTGGCACTTTGAGTTTTTGTCTGGGTTTGGGAGTAGGACCGTTTGCTTCCCTGACAGACAAATAGTGGCAGTGCCTGGGCTCACATGACCAACTTTTACTTCTTGCCTCCTAGGCTGCTGGGTCGGGGTGGCATTCCCATCACTGCCATGACTACATCACCACCATAACCACGCTTACTACTACTACTAATAATAATAATAAAATTTATTTTTATCCCACCTCTCCCAATGGATCGAGGCGGCATTACAAAAATATATAAATACATTAAAACATTAAAATGTACCCCATCCTCCTCACCCACCTGCCTACCCCATCCTCCCCACCCACCTGCCTACTACTGCCTTCTTTTCTTCCTCTGCTTCACATTCTGCCTTTTTCCCAGATTAGGACTCCAAAGCAGCTTACAAATGACAATATAGGCTTTTTTAAAAAAAACTTACGTTAAAATAGAACAAAACTACTAACAGTATTGAAACAGTTTGAAGCAGCATTCAAAATGATAAAAATAAAGTTAAGAACTGTACAGTTTAAAACAATAAATCACCCTCTTGCAAGCCCTTTCCTCAAAAACCATCCATTCTTAAAGTTGTCACCTGCCAATGGAAAGACAGGAAAGAGGGAACCATTCTAGCTTCTCTAGGGAGTGAATTCCAAAGTTTAGGGGCAGCCACTGAGAAGGTACTCTCTCATTTACCTTCCAACCCTATTTGAAAAGGTGAGAGGACCAAAAGAAGGACCTCTTCTGATGATCTCAGGATTCAGAAAACTCATAAAAAGAACTACAATCTGTCAGATAGGCTGGGTCTAAACTGTATAGGGACTTTCTGTTCATGACCAGCACTTTGAAATACTCCTAGGATAGAGGAACTATATATTCCCTGTAACCCACCTCTGATCACCATAGACACATCCCAGTACAACATTATAGCTGTGGCATCATGGGATCTTTCTTTCTTTTTTTCCCCTTCCCTCAAAATCCTCTTAAGACAGACAATCAATGTTGGGGAGGATTGTGCTCAGTCAGCAACAACAGCCAGCTCTCCAAGGTGGTGCTTTTACCAGGACTTTTCTGTCTCCGGTCCCCTTTTAAGTTTGCTGCTGGGACTCTGGGTGTGAATGACAATGCAGTGAGCAAAATCAAATTGGCTGTTAATGAGGAAAAAGTAGCTCCGGAGATGCCGAGGGCCAATTAACCTCGAGAGCAGGTCGTGCGACAACGCAATCTCTTTGCACAGCCAGGTATGTGCAAGGGCTTTTGTGTGTTGATGTTGAAAGGCATGACAAGGGCCCATGAGGAGTTGTGTGGAGTGTTTTGGGCTAACAGCCAACTAAGAAGTTCCTGGTACATTTTTCCTCCTCTGTTGCTGGATTAATAGCCTAGATCTTAAGCAGTTGTAAGGTGTTTTGCTGCACTGAGTGAAAGAGTCGATGAAAAATGGCTACATGGATCATAGAATCATAGAGCTGGAAGAAACCACTAGCACCATCAGGTCCATGGGAGAGGACAGTGATCAGAAACAATTTATTGTACCATTTGGGTCCTTCACAGCAGGAATTGAAACATAGAAACTGAACATAGTTTCTATTTACAGTCCCAGACTTGTCCATATAAACTCAGCTTTTCTCATTGTCAGTGGATCTGTGAAATCTGAGAAAAATGCCTTTCTCTCTCTCTTCCTCCCCCAACTTTAGTTGTTGGGATTTAACTTGAGACCTTTTCCACACAAAGCAAAATATAAGCATTGGAACCAGTGGACCTACCAAGAAAAATATAGTATTCCTCTCTTTTCCCAACAGTCCAGGGTGGGCCTGAGCATTGTTTCTACGATTGTCTGCACATTTTGATGTCAAAGATTCAGGGTCCAGCTAGTGCTCCCAGACTACCACTTGCTGTAGAAGACCTGGAGATAGTCGTTGGTTTAGTGGAGTCTGACTTTCCTCTAGACAGATAAAAAAAAAAAGGTCCCTTTGGCTTAATCTGTTTTCTCATCTCGGTGCATTGCATGGTATAAAATGCACCCTGTCTGTAGGAATGTTTGTGGGTGTAGAATCGGGGTATTCCACAAGTTTTCTGGCCAGAGACACGTGATGTGTCAGCTTTCCTCGCTTGCAAAAACTACAGTCAACACAAAGGCTGTTCGCTAGGGAGCAGCAGCTATGCTGAGTGGCAAGAAACTTTCCCTCTTTTTGTTGTGGAGGAAACATATTGTTTGAGGTCATAGCCTGGTGCTCAAAGTGACAAGAGACATGTTTTGCCATGCTCAAAAGATGTACACTAAATAGTGTGAGAGTTCCTAGTTCAGAAACTTCTGACATTTGATTCTAAAATGTCTCCTGAAGAAGACCTTAAGAGTACAGAGAGGCCAAAATGTGTCAGGCTTTTTTTAACCAATAAATGAACATATTTTGAGCACTGTAAGAGTTGTTTCTTTTTTGGATTTTATCCCCCATTTTCTGCTGGTACTCAAAATGACCATCTGGTGGACTTCATTGTTCACCAGGGCTTTCCAGGCATCCAAAACTGTAGATTTTCCCGAGTGTACAGAAGATGTGAGAAGCTGCTATATTCTGTCTGTGGCTTGTTTTGAGTCTCAGTGATGGGGGAAAAAAAGAACTGTTTTTGTTGTTTCTCCTTTGTTTGCACTGGTGTCTCTTACCTTATCACAAAGAAAAGTGGTTAACATTGCTAAGAAAGCTAATTTCTTAATCTCTCTCTGCCAGGCACCGTGCAGACAAAGCACAAACAAAGCCCTGCATTGGAAGGACCGGAATATATGTTTGCATGGTGACATCAGCTTTCAGAGAAAAGGAATCTCTCCCAGAGGGCCAGAGGGCCCCTCCACAACTATGCGGTGCAGTTTGCATTCACATCCATGCAGCAGATCATGACTCTGAATGTTCCAACATTAAGCCTGTGACTAAGACCATTTCCACATGAGACTGTTATAGCGCAATGATTCCACTTTCAACCTCCTATGGAATCCTGAGGTTTGCAGTTTCGGGAGGGGCTGGCTGGCCCCTCCTGAAACTGTAAACCCCAGGATTCCATAGGAGGTTGAAAGTGGAATCATCGTGCTATAACAGTCTTGTGCGGAAATGGCGTAAGTCAGGACATCAGTTTCTCATTCTAAGTGCCCTTCCTTGGAATTGGAACCATGCATGTCCAAATCAGAGTCTGAAAGACCACAAGATATAAAAGGAGTGCTTATTAGCTAGGAAAGAAATAGCATGTCCCCATTCCTTCTTTGAATTAGTCAGAAGAAAACCAAGAGACAATGCTAGTTTCCCTCCATATCACCTGGGTGCTTAATTTTTATCCAACATACCTACCCACCTTTCCACTTAGCTCAAGGCAGCCTACAGTTTTCTCCCCTGCCTCCCTTTATTCTCATGCCAATCCTGTGAAGTAGGTTAGATGGGCTGGTCCAATGACAGTCAATGAGATGAATGGCTGAATAAGGATTTGAACACCTCTTCTCTCTGCTCTTAGCCAGACGTGCAAGCCCAGAGCCTGAGAGCAATGAGTTACAAGTAGCATAGTGACCAGTAATAAATTGCCACTTCTTTAGTAACAAGAGCACAGCAGAGTTGTAATTCAAATGAAGCATAACATTTTCTTGTCACTTTTAAAAATTGCTTTTAAAGTTTTTTTTTTTTAAAAAAAAAGCATTTTGCTAGGAATTTCCCAAGTTTTATACTGTTTTCATTTTAGTCCTAATGTGTTCTCTCCAAAGACATAACCGTGGTTTACTGGTTGTGGGTGGTTACCATGCTGGATTTGGTGAGTTGTGATCCAAAAAAGTAACTTTTCCAAGCACTGCATTAGCATAGTAGCAGGATCTACCACCTAGCTCCCAGACCAGGTGTGGGGGGAATAGAGCAAGAACATATTGGAGCTAGTGCCTTTCTACCTGGTTTCTGGGATTCCTGTAGGCATCTGGTTGGCCACTCCTTTAAATAAGATGCTAGTCTTCTAGACAGGCCTTTGGTCTGGTCCAGCAGAGCTCTCTTGATATTGATGGATGGTTTGTTTCTTAGCAGCCACCGAGATTTTATCTTGCAGTTTTACAAGATATTTGTATTGATTTTTATTTTGGGATTTACTGCGCTGCATTCTGATCCTTTTGATTGTAACTCATTTTGAATACTTTTAGAGGAAAAGAGACTGACACATGCATTGATAAATGAATACGGTGAGGAGCTTGTCTAGGCCAACGCGGCCAGTGCATCCAGATAAGAAAGGCCATCGGGAAGCACTGGGACAAAGGACAAAAGATGGGGAGACACCTGACCCTCACCTGTCCCAGCTGACTCTGCGCTGGGCATTAAAAAAACACCCAAAAAACTATTTCCAATAATGGAGGAAATAACTTGGTTCATTCCCAGTCTAGCTTAGATTCTGTAAGGTTGCCTATGATATCATTTGGAAGGTGAAAGGATCCAGTCTCTCTTGCTGACACACACTGGTGAACCTTAAACTCACGTGGATTCTGGGCTGTGGAAGTCCATGACTCAAAATAATGGAACAGCAGTAAAGTTGCTTGTTGGCTGACATTAATCAACTCAGCTAACTGGAAATATAAAGAATCTGCCAGATATATACTAGGATGACTATTTCTGCTAGAGTAGCATGTGCAAAATACAAGAAATCTAATCAAGTTCTGAGAATATAAGCCCCTGTGAATCTCAGATAAATTAACAGGGATTACAAGAAACAAACGAAGGAAGGAAGCCTTTTATTATATTGGAACACCAGTTCAGGTGGCTTAAACAATTTTAGCGTGATCAGCAAATTACGGTAATTGGTAACCCATTTCTGTTGATATAAGGTGAAAGTTTTGCGTAAGTAAGAGTGAGTAAATAAACTGAAATTGGAGGGATTAATTAAGACAAACAAAGAGGAGAGGGTGTGTGGACAAAAGGATTTTTTTTTACTGCTCTTGTGGATTTGTTATGATGGGCATATGTATGGGGATATAAATGATTCTGATGGGCTCCTGAGTGTTTGTGCTGGCATAACACTACTTTTTCTTTGAATGTCAGTGTATTTTTGTATATATTTTTTTCAATTTTAAATCTTGTTTTCTCTTTCTATTTTCATTTTTTCCCCCATTTGTTTGAAATGTTCAGACAAATGAAATGCAAAAGCTAGGGTGGTTTAATGGTAAATTCAATCTTTCTTCTGTGAGTAATTTAAATTTCTAAGTTTCTAAAATTAATAAAAAAAATATGGGGTGGGACCACATTTATTTCTCCCCGGTATTACCTTAAGGAATATATTTATTATTCCGTTATTTTAAATCCAAACCACCCTTTCCTGATTATTCTCCTTTCTTACTTTGCTATTCTGTACTGCATCTCAAAGAAGACAGGGTTATATATATATATTTTTTAAAAGCAAGCCCACTATTCTTTCTCATCCTCAGCTGACCTCTGCCCTCTGTAATCTGTAACATGAAGATATTAATATTGCTTTAGCCTGCTTGGCAGTTCGTTGCAGAGATTTGTGAGGTAAACATACGTGACATGCTTTGAAGACCCTGAAGTGCCATTGATGCTGTTGATTTTATTCCAAGCCTTGACTGTGTAATGTGAAAACTTGCACCTTATTAAAAAAATGCACGCATACACAAGCTTTTCAAACACATTTATGACCTCATCCTCTGCTATCCTTTGTTTTGGTTGTTATCCCACCTTTTGCCTTCACTACCAAAGCCTCTTCCTTATTTTTGCCCATTAAAAGAATGCAGAACTCGCATCATGCTCCTGTCCCAGCACCCAGACAAGACCTTGCCCAACAGAGACATGAGAGGAACAATACCTACAGCAACCAGGGTAGGTGGAGAAGGGAGAGCCCAGGATTCTGGCAGCATTTCTATAAGGAGGACTTGTTAATTAGGCTACAGCTGGGTAAGACTCTGAGCCTATATAACAAGAGCCTAGAATGGGAGGAAGTTGTAGCCAACCGATCCTATAGGTAGACGCAGCCCAGCTTGCTCTTGGATTCCTTGCTTGGGCTTCTAGAATCCTTGACCATCACCTCATCTATGGATTGTGACATCGGACTATCTCTTTCTGGACTTAGACTTGGACTGTCCCTCTAGATACACTGTGAACCTGGACTGCAAAATGACTAGGACAAACTTTGCTCACTGGCTTCTGATAACAGGCTCATTAGATCGCTGAAAGTCTTTGCTGGCTGCTGGCGCAGGGCAACTTCCCTCATTGCACTTGAGAGTTTGCTTGCCACCGTTGTCGTCTTATGAAATCCTTAAGTTCCTGTTGTTTTGCCTAAACTCATTTCCTGCCAGGTGTCAGAACCCAGGTTCTGCCTTTTCTCCTCTCAAGGTGTCCCCTACTTTTTCTGGTGTATCTAGTGGAGGTGCTATTGCTTAATGGGAATGAAATACATGCTTTACATGCTCAAAGTCCCATGTTTACTACTCTGCTGGAGATAACACAGGATGATGCTAGAGTTAAAGATGGCCAGCCTTCCTCAATCTAATGCCTGCCCCAATATTTTGAACAGGAGCTGTTTTTTTTTTTTTCTGTAGCACAGTGGTCTGTGAAGCAGGGAGGTACTATTTCTCCGAGGAGAACACATAGAAAAACTCTCTGAAACTCTGGAGAGCCACTGCACAAAACACTGAACCAGACAAACAAATGGTTTGACTGGGCATAATGAAATATCTTATGATCTTGAGAAAGCAGAGATATAAAACTGTGAGCTGTGGAAGGAATGTGGCTCTATCAGCAAGCCCATGCTTTGCATGCAAAAGGTCCAAGGCTTATATCCCAGGATCTCCAGGTCAGACTGGGAAAGACCTGACCCTCCTCCCTCTGCCTGAAACCTTGGAGGTCCAATGATAGCCAGAGTGGACTATACTGAGCTACATGCACTCATGATCTGACTCAGTGTAAGATGTAGCTGCAAGTTCTGAATCACATTTTTTTTGTGTGTCTGGGGGAATTTAGAAGCAAGAGTAAGTCCACGCCAGACATATGGGAACTGCACGCAGAACTGGAAAGCATTAGTGAAGCTGCACCGAAAGCTTGTCTGAATGCAACCCCTTTCTCTGTATCACTCTCTCTATAGGCCACACAAACTGCTGTGTCTATGCAGGACAAGTACTTTTGAATTATTAAGGTTGTAATTAATAATAGAATTGAATTTGAGCTACCCCATTCTAATTCAGCTGTGATACAGAGGAAATCTCAATGCAGCCAATTTTCCTTACCTGTAGGGGCTCTTTTGTTCTCTGTTCTAAATTTGCATGCACTTCTGTATTATAATTAAGGTTCTGTGGCTTCGCTAATGGGCTGGCGTGTGGCATGTTTTTGCTGTACGGATTTGCACGTGGACGGCATCTTGACCAAACAGTGGCGGCCAGTTCACGTACGTGCGCTCATCATTTGCAGAAAGCGGCGCCCGCTTGTGTGAATGAGTAATGACTAGCTGCCTCTGTGAATGAATAATCACGAAGGCCGCAGCATTTTGTCAGTTAGATGGCTAATTGATTTATAAATGTTTAAATCTGCCCATTTGCCACCTGCAAATGGAATGGGGAATGTGTGTGAGCGTGGAAAGGACATTTTCGCTCAGCCTTACAAACTGCCCATTACGTGTAGTTCCCATTATGGATTTTTTGCCAGATTTTTAAAGGAAATGAATGCCAAGGCAGTGATGATAGTTTCAGGGTGAGCTCAGTACAGAAACCTTTCCTCATAGCTCAAAACCTCGTGCACCCACTCCTGTGTTAACTTTCCTTTTTCAGTCACAGGGAGGAGATGGATAGTAGCTTCAGAGCAGAGAAATAGCTGGGAAGGTAGGGGTTAAAATGACATACACATCTCCTCCACACACATCCCAGCCATCTCTCAGCCTGATGTCATGGATGGCTAATTTGTAACTGTTTTCTACCTTCAGGTCAATTTGGATTTGTGCTGACACTAAAGTAAACCTATCACAGGGTTTTCTTAAGCAAGATTTGTCCAGAGAGGACTTTGACCTTGCCTTCCTCTGAGGCTGAGAGAGTGTGACTTGCCCAAGGTCACACAGTGAGTTTCCAAGGTAGAGTGGAGATTTGTACTCTGTCCCCCTGGAGTCGTAGTCCAGGGCCATTTCCGCACGAGACTGTTATAGCGCTATGATTGCACTGTCAACATCCTTTGGAATCCTGGGGTTTGCAGTTTTGGGAGGGGAAGTCTCATGCAGAAATGGCCCAGCTCTCGAACCACTTTCCCAAACAGACTCAGCTTTAGATCACTTCCCCAAAGCTAGATTTCTTCCTACTTGTCCATAAAGTACCGTACTAGCCAATTTGTACACGGTCAAGGACTTGCTGGCAGAAATGACAATTAGCTGGCAAATCGAAGCACTTTGGTATAAAGTATACATCATGTTTAATGCAGGAATTGGGGTTTTATTTAAAAAAAAAGTCTGGCATTAGATTTGCACAAAAGCTAATTTTTTTCCAAAAGATAATACTCTGTCCCTGGAATTAAACATGATGTGTTGTTTGTACCAAAGTGTTTAGATTTGCTAGGTAACGGTCTTGTATGTCAGGAGATAGTTGCTAGCATATGAATGGGCTAATACTTTCTATAAGGCCAAGCAAAACATCATCTTCAAATGCTGCCCTTCTCAGCTACAGACCCAGACAAATGAAAAGCAACACATTTGCAAAAGCACTTGGGTGATTTCTCTTCTGCCAGGTCTATCTCAGCCGATATCATTCTGCCATTGAGTGCACTTGTGATTTAAGCAATGAAGGTTCCTCTTGGTCATGGAGAAAAGCTAGTAAGGAGGCCTTCTAAAGGATGTAATGTCACTAGGGTTGAACCATGGGTGTGATTTCAGAGGCCACCCAGTCTCCAAAAACAAGTGAGGAGGTGGAGATTCTTAACATTTCCCACTTGACACTGCCTTGTATCCAAACCATCCCACTTTCCCGCTAGAGGTCATGGCACTTGTAGTCAAAGAGCCTAGGTCACAGTGAGCGGCCTTTTAGTGAGGAAAAAAGCAACCATTATTCAATGTCACTTCTTGCCTTTTCAACTGACTTCTACTCAGCCTTTCTCCTGACTGACTGCTGGAAAATATGTGTGTAGTATTTAGCACACATCCCCTTCTGCTTCATCCCCCTATCTCTTCATGACTGCATCTAGTGTTTTCAAAGAGTATGGCGAAAACAATATGATTAAAGTATAAAATATGCATGAATCACAGAAAATGACCTCACAAGGTGACTGGAATTAATGGTGATCTGTGCCATAATGGGAGAGCAACTTAATTCCATTAAGATGTGTGGTCCGAGGGGCAGGTTATGTTGTTTTCCTGGTTCATGAATACTTTCATAGCTTCACGTGGCTTCCACAGGTCAATGGAACATTATAGATACAGCACCAGTTAACAGAATTTCCTTAGAAATAGTGGAGTCAGACTTTAGATTCAGAAGATACAGTTCCTTGTATACCTTTTTCAGTAGTCTCTTGGTTGCAGATACTGATGCCTGTGTCTTGATCTGATCCTGGTGGATGATACTGATGTCTGTGTCTTGATCTGATCTTGGTTGAAGACATTGTTGCCTGTGACTTGATCTAGCCCTTATATTGGCATGTGCTGCTGATTCTTCTGACCTGGATGGCTTCCTTGTCACCGTGGAATTCCAACCAGATCTTGGAAAAGTTACTCTTTTGGGCCACAACTCTCAGAAACCTCCAACTGATATGTCTGGTGGTCACACCGGCTCAGGAATTGCTGTCCAAAAAGGTCATTTT
Organism: Ctenosaura bakeri; assembly: GCA_948474755.1. Classification (NCBI taxonomy): domain Eukaryota; kingdom Metazoa; phylum Chordata; class Lepidosauria; order Squamata; family Iguanidae; genus Ctenosaura; species Ctenosaura bakeri. The sequence goes on from CAOLHI010005628.1 coordinate 40,001, forward strand.
CCAAGCTGTGGTCTGGACGGAACTGAACTGCAGCCCAGTGCGGGAGTCATGACATTGGGAAGGGGGACAAGGGAGGAGTGAACTTGTAATATGCACTGAACCAGCACAGGACACTCATGAAGCAACTGTGCATGTCTGAACCAGCCTTCTGTTAACATTCAGTCCACCTGGTGCCTGAGCCACAAAGTGCCATGAATCTCCATCTAAGCTGCTTTGAGCTTCCTAAATGGAGAGCAGGGAAGTAATGCAATAAAATAAACATCTCCTTGTCAGCTCTTATCCTCTCATCCTTCAAGGTGCGGAGAGAATGGAATAAATCTGTGTTGGTTTTAAAAAAACAAACTTTGGACCCCTCTGTACTTAATAACTTGTCGTGCTTCTGGTAATACCTTTCACCTCTGTGCGTGTGTGTTTTTCTCCCTATAGATATTAAACCTGCTCTTTTAAGATGTTGAAAGATATTTAAGCTTCGCGTGGCTGTCCTCGCCTGGCCAAATTGGCATGGTTAATCTGTAGCTGAGGTGTCACTTGCTTCCCGCTAATCTCCCCTTCTAGAGGAGGTAAAATAGACAGATAGCAAATTTGAAACTGCTGAAGGAAGACGCGGTCATCTCTAGATAAGAAAGTGCCTAGGGAAGGCATTGCTCTGTAGGACATTTTTAGAAATATAACATCTCTTTCACCTACCAGGGCCCCATCCCTGGTTAAAAGATGTTGCTTTAAAATAGGATAAGGGGACCTTTCTTTTTGGTCCAAACGTCACAGTCTGGGGAGTGGGGACATGCCAGTGGCGGGTGAGGTTTGAGCCAAAAAGGACACCCCTTGTGTCTTTCTTTTTTACCATCTTTCTTCCTGTACCTGCCATCCATTTCTACCCTCTTTCCTCCTTCTTCCCTTTCAGCAAGTTCCTTGCCAGATTTTGAAACGGATTGTTTGCTTAGGACTCCCTCCTCTTCATGCTGTTACATCATCTCTTTCAGCCTTTTTATTGTTGCTGTTGTGTGTCTTCAGGTCATTTCTGACTTATGGCATCCCTAAGGCAAACCTATCATGGGAATTTCTGGGGCTGAGAATGTGTGATGCACCCAAGGTCACCCAGTGAGTTTCCATGGCTGAATGGGGAACTGAACCCTGGTTTCCAGAGCTTGTTCAGTGTTCAAACCACCATACCATGCTGGCTCCAGCCTTTCTTCTTCTCCTACTATTCCCTCAGGGTCCCCCTCCTTGCCCAAAGTTAGGCTAAATGCTGCAGGCACCTCACCTCTTGCTTGATGATTGCAGAATGTATTGTCTTGTGCACTCATGATCACTGTGGACTCCTCTACGGATGCCACTGCCTGTTCTTGCAGTACCCATTCCAGAGTTGCTGTGAACTTTGCCAGGCTGAGTCCCAGAACAGGGATATAATTCTTTGCTAATTTTGTTCTCAGAGGAAGCAGTGAGTAATTTTCTCAGTTCTCTTACTGCTATGAGAAACTCTTCAAAAAAAACCCAGTGAGGACTTATTCTGTGCAAAATCCACAAATGGTTGCAATCTTATTTTCTAGACAGAAAATGCTGTAGCATGCACAGAAAATGCTGGTTTTCACACAAAGCAAAAGATGGAGATTTTGAACAGACTAAGTCCTGAATTGCAAAGATTAATGTCAATCCGGGTTTCACTTGTCACCTGAGAAACACATTTTGTTTTACCACTTTTTTCAAATACTATTGAATATCCATCTCATAGTAATGCTCATGTCAAAGGAAAAACAAGTGTTAGGGACCCTCAGTTCTTCTCCTGCTCAAATCAAACTGTGAAATACAGTCCTGTAGCAAAATTCCCTCCACTCCTGTTTCATAGAAGACCCCCCCCGACCCTGCTCTCTCTCTCTCTCTCTCTCTCTCTCTCTCTGTGTGTGTGTGAAGGAGAAGAGGGTTTGCCTCTGATTCTGAGCTTTCTCTAGGGGCCAAACAATGCAATATGTGTAGCCTGGTTGTTTTTGGAAAGAGATGCTGAGCCAAGCCAATGTGATCAGTATCAAGGCAGGGGACTACTTCTAACATATCCTGGTTCGGTGTTGTGTGCTCCCATTGTCCAGTCTTCTGTAGGTTTCGGTTAGGTCAAGCATCTTTCACAAGAGAAAATAACTGTAGTGCCTAGAAGAAGTGCTTGCCCTCAGAGGGTGTGCTGATGCTCTTGGGACAGAGAAAAAGACATAACAGTTCATGCTTTCAGCCCGAGAAGTGAGCCTAGTTGATCTGACAGGTTGAATCAGTGCACCAGATGATGAGATGGCTTTCCTTCACTTGAGGTTACTGTAGCCAGAGCTCGGAGCACACAATGTTCAGCACCATACTTCTCCAATAATCATGCTGAGACACTGCCTTACTGTCATCACAATGCATTCGATATGACAGAAGAACATGTATTGCGTTGTCTGAATCACGCACATGTGAGAGAAGTAAACGAGGCTGACAAAGAGCAAGCTTTAGCTATGGAGCTAACACAGTCGCTCAAATGTAGAGCCGAGGGAACAAAACAATTCTTCTCCAAAGTTTCTCTCTGTGTTGGGAAGAAAGCACAGCATGGCAAAGTTAGCCTTTTAAGCTACTGCGCCCAGAATCCACCATGACGATGCTGGCTGGAGAATTTGGAGAGCGGATGTCTGAATATAACCTTGTCAATCTCTCACAGAAAGTCTGCACTGACAGTAATGGAAATTTTCCTCACTGTTCAAATAGCAGCTTCTAAAAAATGATTTTGATGGAGAAATTTTTATCTAGGTCATAGCAGGGGAGAACAGGGTTAAAATCTGCCTCTTCCAATCCTGTTAGTTATCAGCCCTCCTTCTTCCAATGGCTTCTATTTCTATTTTAACTATAAAGAGGATTTCAACATGCCTAGTTAGAAGAGGAGTCGGGGTGGTGTAGTGGTTTGAGTGTTAGTCTAGGACACTGGGAGACTAGAGTTTGAATCCTTGCTTGACCCAAGAAACCCAGGTGGTGACAACCTTGGGCAGGTCACACTCTCTCAGCCTCAACAAGACCAAAACAAACTCTCTCTGAACAAATCTGGCCAAGAGAACTCCATGATCGGTTAGCCTTTGGCTCACCATAAGTTGGCAATGCAACCAAGTTTGGCCTCCAGGCTGCAGTGGGAAATTTTTCAGTTCCAGAATCTAGTCTTCTGCCCTGGGACTCTCCAGGGACATACTGGATTTCCAGAAATTTGTCCCATAAAAAAACTCAAAATGATGGGTATTTTGTTTGGTGTTACACAGTAAAGAGGTTATGTGTTCTGTGTCCTGTGTAAAAGACAAATTACTTTCTGTGTGGCTTCCAGAGGAGAGGAGACCATTTCTCTCTGCTTGCTTGTATTTGTATGCTTTAGAAAGGGCATTCCAGAGAATCTAGGAGAGTTGTAGGCCAAAACACTAACCTTCAATGTTACATGAAGCAGCACTTTACCCACCCCCTCTACGAAGGTAATGTTAAGCTTGGTGAATAAAAGAGGAAATGTGAGCACATTTCCACAGCCCTTAATAGAGCTGCTCCTCCTGTATATAAAGCACATCTATTGTAAATCCTGCCAGGGGTCATCTAAGGAGGATGAGCTCAGATTTTGAGAAGGGTCTGGTAGATGCTTTCACCTGGACAGCAAATAAATTGCCTCTTGCAGCTTTTCTCATTCTTTGTTTTCTCTGAACTGGTGATGCTTGGAGCAGGGCCAGCTCCATTTTCCCTTGCAAGATACCCACTAACACCTCTGGGGAAATCTTCAGAAGGTTCTGGAGGACAGAATCCACTTGTGATGGCTGAAAGTGATGAGATCTTCCAAAGGTTAATTGCATCTGGTTGGCATCAAACTGCATGCCCGAGCAATGGACCTGGGCGGGGGAAGGATTATCTTTCAGTCAAAGCCTAAACATAAGCATCTCTGGGGAGGGGGAGAAAATTCCCCTTTTGCTGCTTGGATGATTCCTGTACACATGCACAAGCAGACACTTTGACAAGAATCACGTACAGTTGCACATTGTCCCAGACATGCAATTTAAGTTTCTGCTGCAGCTCATGAAGAATTTCCTGCTCATGTTAAGCCTGCAGAGATGGTAATGGTTGACTGTGTTTCATTGAAAAGGTGATGGAGACAAGTGGTTGTCATTTTGAAATCTGCTGCACATGTGTTTCGAGCAATGGGTGGGTTACCACATGTCCTAAACATACAGTAGCCTCCTCCATCTGTGGTTTTGCTTTCCACGGTTTTGGTTACTCGTGGTCAACAGCTGTCTGAAAATATTAAATAGAAAATTCCAGTAATAAGTCATTCATAAGTTTTAAATTGAGTGCTGTTCTGAGTATTGTGACTCTGTCCCAACTGGGTTGTGAATCATCCCTTTGTCTAGCATATCCACGCAGTATCCACTACCACCCGTTAGTCACTTAGTAGTCATCTTGGTTATCAGATTGACTGTCATGGTATTGTCGTACTTGTGTTCCAGTAAAACTTATTTTACTTAATAATGGCCCCAAAGAACCTCTTATGTATACAGTATAGGAAAAAACATAGTATATATAGAGTTTGTTGCTGTCCATGGCTCAGGCATCTACTGGGGGTCTTGGAACTGGGAGTCCTGAAGATAAGGGGGGACTACTGTACTATACAAAAGTGCTTGTTAAAAGGCTGTTACAGAATAAGGCATACATGATTTATGTCAAGTGATCCTGAAAAGCCAAAGAAGTGCCTTGGATCAGACTAAAATCTTGGGCCCCTTTCACACTGCACTTTGATAGCACTGTGATTCCATTTAAACTGCCATGGCTGCATTCCATGGCATCCTGGGGTTTGTTATCTGATGAGGCACTCAGCAGAGATTTCTAAATAACCCTCTGTACATTGAAAACCCTTGGATTCCATAGGATGTTACCATGGCAGTTAAAGTAGAATCATAGCACTACCATTGTACAGTGGGAAAGGACCCCTCGGCATCCAAAATTCATTGCAAAAATCCTAGCAAACAGTAAAGCGGTTGATGCCCCCTCCCCCAAAAAATTACAATTAAACTTACCAATAAAATTGAAAACAATTAAAACCGTAACCTTTAAAATGAAGAACAACAAATCTAAACAACACAACTCATGAAAAGCCCTTTACCCCTGAGTAGTCAACTCTTAAAAGCCTGCCAGGCAGAATGGCTTTGATCTGCTTAATGAAGAAGAGCAAGGAGGGCTCTGGTGAAACCTCTCTGGGAAGGGAGTTCCAGAGATTGGGAACAAGGGGCAACCATTGGGAAGACCCTCCCCCATGTACTTGTGATGGTGGTGGGACAGAGAGAAGGGCCTCTTCAGAAGATCTCAGGGTGCAGCAGGCTCATATAGGGAGATTGGTCCTTTATTGGGTTAAAAACTAGATCAGAAAGCCAACTTTGCCAGCTCTTGGCCTTTAAATCTGCAGTAAAATTAAATGCATTTTCCTGCTTTTGGTAGCAGTGCTTAATTGTACTTTGGGCCTATTAATGTTACTTTTAAAGTTCTCATTGTCCTCCCTGTGTCTTTTTTTAATACTCCATTTTTCTTTTCTTTCCAGTTAACCATAATGTTTTATTGCCCGACCACAGCTCTTGTAGTTGTTGTTTAATCCCCCAAATTAGAGAAGTTCACAAAGATGTAATGTGACAACCACAGCCTCAAGCCACTCAGCTCAGATCTTAATTATCTTATTGCAGAGGAAAACGGAGAGCCACTGTGGAGTCTGATCTCACGACACCCAAGGCTGGGTTCTTTAATGTGAGTCACTTCAAAGGGGTTGGAAGAATCAACTCCTTTGTTAACACAAGTCACCCTCCGGCTCACACCCCACTGGATGCTCCTCGTCTTCATCAGGTAGCCACATGTAGCTCAGTTCCACACTATTAATCCTTCAGAAGTGGAGGGAGTATTTAGAAATTGATCACCACGAGTGATAAAACCATACTGAGAAGTTAGGCTCTCACTACCATACGAGTGGGAAAAAGAGTCTTGAGAGGCCATGAGTCAAAAGAAAAAGGTTATCACAACCAAAACTTTTATCTCTGCTAAGAAGTGGAGAGTGTTGGGGTCATTATTCCCTATAAGCTTAGGTTCTTACCACAAGATACCCCAATAGTGCCTTGTCCCAGCAGGCTCCCAGCATTGCCATTGCGGGGATGGGATTGGGCCTGAACACTCCCCACTGCACCCCATCCAGTCGTGTAGGGACGTGGGGGCGGGGGGATTCACCCTGGGCGGCAATGCTTTTGGGGTGTCCTGGCCCACAGTCACACCCCCACATACTGCAGCCATGCCCTTGCACACGGTGGCCCCTCTCCTCCCACCATAGTTCTGCCCCCTCCCACCCTCACTCCACACACTCCAAGCTCTGCCACTGACCTCATCAACTGCTGGGAGATGGGTAGCATCAGGCACACTGTTCTTCCTTCCACAGTACAGTATCAATGGTGAGTCCCTTTCCCCATCTCTTTCTGAGCTGTACTGTGACAGGAAGCGCTACCAAGCGCTTCAGCTCTTACTGCATGCCCACAGTTGATGGGATCATCGCAGGAAAGGGGATCATTACTGGATTACTGGCAGAACAGCAACAGATTGGGATGCAACAGCAGCTGAACTGCAGTGACTTCCATGCAATGGCCCATGTCCTGGACCAGGAGCAATGCGTTGCTCTTCCAGGATGACGATATCATGCGGTAAGGGCCTTAGAAATGTTACTTTGGCATGGGGGATTGTAGTGCCAGGGATTCTGGGATTGCTAGTCCAAAAAAGTAACTTTTCCGAGCTTTTATAAATACTCCATAGTCCAAGTAAGGGGTAGGCTAGAGCCTGAGAGGATCGCACTGGATCTAACTCTTCAGTACGCATTGGACACTCTTCATTTTTGATGGGAGAGATTTGATATAAGGAGCTTTTTATTCCATTGAATTTGGATGAGTTTCTTGGGGAAGTGTGCATAATGACTCTTGCTTTGCATAATCTGTTCTGCTGGTGGGGAGGCGAAGGGACAATGGTTAAGGCACCAGCCCTTGATTATGTGAAATCTTATTCAGTAACTGCACATTACCATCCTCGCATTGCTTGCAGACTTTAAAGTCTGTCTTTGAAGGTGTGGGGCCTAGAAGCTTCCTTTCTGATCAAATAAGAATGAAAATGCTCAAAAGCCTGAATTTTGTATCAGGAACTACATTCTGTACTTTTCCTAGTACAGGACTGGCATCATTACACAAATGTCTACACCAGCTTTAAGGGGCTAAGAGGCAATCTACATACACACAGGTCTCACATACAGTCCGTGTGGAAAAACACAAGCATGGGGGCTACTTGACTATTTGTTCATGTCATCATTGTTAACTTCTTCTTTCTTTAAGGGGCTCAGAGCAGGATACATGGCTCTTTTCTGCTTTGTATCCTCAGAAAAACCCTGTGAGGTAGCCAGGTTGAGAATGGAGATCATCAGAAGTTCACTCCTGCATTATTGGGTATGGGTCTCCCCGGTCCTCCCCTGACAGCTACTTGTACTGACTGCCTGAGTCCTGGGAGGAAATATTCTCACATTGCAATGATCTTACTTGTTGTGGTTTGGGGAGCGCTGACCACTTATATGAGTCAGGCTATGGATTCTTCTGGCTCAGACAGCAACCACCTAAGTGGTTTTGATGCTTGCTTTTGCTCTCTTCTCTGCAGCTGGGAAGGCTGCTGTTTCCTTGTATGGAAGCATTTCCCTTTTGGCAGACTACTCGGGGCTAATGCTGGCTGCTGAGGGAACAGTTATGTTGAGCTGGAGGGCTGCTGATGCCCTGATTAATACTGCAGCAAGGCCCTCTGTGTCAGAAAGAGGACTCCACCAGCATTAAATATTAAGAACTGCAACAGAGACACAGGTAAACAAGAGAAAGAGAAAGGGAGAGAGAGATTGAGAAATAACAATGTTCATTCATGGGGCACTCTGCTGTTAACATTGACTTATACAAGCCGTTGCATTAAGCTGGGCCAAAAAGCAGGTTTGGCACTTAACTCCTTGGTTCCATTTGTTTCTGGGAGGGAAAACATTCCTGTCCATCTGGTTCATTTCAGCACTTGCTCCACTGGGGATGTTGGAATAAAACTCAACCTACACCTTAGTGACAGGTGCACTTCGTTGCTTGGGCTGGATTTACCCTGCGGCTGAGATCAGTGTGTTTTCTTCTCTGTCTGTGTGACCTGCCTGCAAGCTTATCTCACATTCTGGCTGCCGGATCCATTTTGCAGTGAGTGGGAACATTCCCCTCAAAACCCAAGAAGACAGCCTTGTGCTTTGATCTTCTTGACTGATCTGTACAAGCTTCAGGAAATTTGGGCCTGTAAATGTTGCGGTGGGCAATGGAATCACAGAGCCGTGAGCCATGGTGCCTGAGATGCTTAAAATGGCATGCTTCCTATCCAAGCCAACGATTAGCCAGTATCTCAGGCAAATACTCCTGTACTTCTACTTCTCATTGATATAAGTTCTTGTCTGTGGGACCATTTTGCAAAGGTGACCAGATTTAAAATCCCAAGAGAATATTGCATTTTGTGCGTGCATGCACGTGCCTTCTTGTTGCCTACCAACTTATGGTGACCCCATGAATATCATAGGGTTTTATTAGGCATGAAATACTTGGAGGTGTTTTTGCAAGTTCCTTCCTCTGAAATACAGCTTACAGTACTTGATATTCATTGGCGGTCTTCCATCCTGACCCTGCTTAGCTTCCAAGAGGAGACATGATCTTACTGTTGGCATATCTGTCTCATGGTACAATATTGTTGCACAGAGATATGAAAATTATATTGATATATATCCATCCTACTTTCATCCAAGATGTTCAGGTTGACATACATCAAGGATGGGAAACTTTATACAATAAGGACCAAATCTCAGTCTCCCCAGTGTTCTTCTCTGGTCCTCCAGGTCTAAGTGTTAGCAGTTGGCTAGTCTATAGAGCCAGCAGAAATTCAATGTACATATAGACAGAAAAGCAGCTCTGGGAACTGGCAAGTTTTTCAATACATTTCAAGAGGGAATTTTTATCCTTGATCCTTTATGAAAGCTGATTCTCCCACCCAGCCTGCTGCATTCCAAATGTTGTTTATGAATGTACTTACTCATGATATACAGATTTCACAAGGAGCTCAAATTGGTGTTCTGTTGCTGTTGATGCATGTCTTCAGATCGGCTTTGACTCACGTTAGCACAGTGAGAGGATCACTGTAGTAATCTTGGCTTCTAGGGGGAGTTGAGGTTTGATTTGCTCTCAGATTCATTGATTTGTCTTTCTGACAGTCCACGGTATCCACAGAACTGCATAAAAGGAGGCACTTCTGAATGTCTTCTAATGTAGAAGACCCAATGATGAAACAATATAAATTGGCATACATGGCCCTTTATCCTTCTAATAAACCTGTGAGATAAATTAAACTGAAAGAAAAGTAAGTGGTCTAAGGTCATGCTGAGAGCTTTCCAAAACTTTCCACCTTCTTAGTCCAACATTATAAATGCTGCATCCCTCTGGCTTTTGCTTTTTCCATTCTACCTAAGGGTAACTTGTAGTTTTTTTGGAACAGTTTTCTTTGAACAGATTGTGTGGACAAGTTCCTTCAACAAAGACATATTTGCAATGTATTGGGAGCTTCAACTTAACAATCTTTTCCCTGCTGGCTTCCCCCCACACACACATTCTTTCTAGGCAAGGCTAATTGGGACTGGAGTGTGATTGTGTTGACTGCCAGTTTCTCGAATGTTTGCTCCTCTTTCTGGAGGCCACAGAGTGTGCTTGAATCTGTTCTCATTTTTATAGGTAGTGGAGACAAGTGAGGTGCCATCACAATGTCATATCAGAAGAACCTTGAATCTCTGCTATAGTCAGTTTGCTACATTAAATTAAACTATTCTCTTCCTAGAGGAACAAGTCTATGGTTATATTTCTGCAAAAAGAAGACAGTGAATGAAAAAAAAAATATGAGAAAATTAGCTAGAGTCAATGTGATGAGTTGCCCTTGTCCAGTTCCTCTCATGGTTCTTGGTTCAGCAGGGCTCTGCTACTAAAATCAGGAACTTCCTGAGGCTCTTTCACATTACATAGTTACATTGCAACGGTGTCACTTTAACTGCCACAACCTCGTCCTTTGGGACTCTGAGATTTGTAGTTTAGGGAGATATATTTAAAATTCTCAGTGAGAGACCTCTGGTACCTTACCAGACTACAACAACCAGCATTTAATAGGACTTTTCCATGGCAGTAGCATTGCTATAATTGTGTAGTATGAAAGGAACTAGGCTTACTGTTCCCCCTTTTGCTATTTCTGCCTGTACCAGGCCCAGTCTGAACAACTGAGAGATGAGAAGAATAAAGAAAACTGGGAAACTTCATTACTTACTGTGCTTTCCATCTCAGGTGTGAATCAGGCCCAGAGGGCTACAGATGGGAACATTTCCTTGGAGATCTCCCAGAGCCTGAAAATGGTGCTGGATTTAGCTTTCTCCGCTGCAGTATTGGTGCAGCATGGATTTATGGTTTAGCCTGTACCATTCAGACTGTGATATCTGTGCCCTGAGATATAGACAATGTTGTATAGTGCCTCTTCTTCCAGCATCTTGCTCTTCAGCAGATATGAGTGGTCAGCAAATAAGACAATGATCCATTAGCTGCAGGAGGAATGTTTGGTTGTGGGCACATTGACTTCATTCTAGGTTAGTCGGAAAAGCTCAAACTCAATAAAGTGAAAAAGATACACTGCCCACTGTGACAGAGAAAATAGAAAAATGCAATAATTATAGGGAAGGGGATTTTTATTTTATTTTTTATTTTTAAATCCATCAATTGTGCTGGGGAAAAAAATAGCCTTCAAATGCATATTACATTTTGCAAGCCAACGCTCATGAGCAGAGCTTTTAAAAATTTCCATCTTAATAAAATATTATTCTTCAGCAAGGAGGACCATGCTAGGAGTCCAAAGGCTTAACACAATAACAGAGATAATACTTGGAAGAAGATGAAGATGAAAACGAAGCAGAAGGAGCCTCTCAAGTTTCTTTATGCGTATAAGGAGAGTGGAATTAATTTTGGTTAAAAGCAGCATGTTGAAAAGGACATAAAATATCAGTTGTCAGTTATATGACAACCAGGGGTGTTATAAGCCAGAAGGGGCAGTTTCCACAGGGCCAGGGCCAGTTTTTAGTCTCTGAGGCTGCGTGGAGTGGCAAAAATTGTTGCTGCTGTTTGCTTAAAGTCGCCTTCTACTTATAGTGATCCTATAAATGAGAACCTTCCAGATTCAGTTCCTAACAGCCCTGCTCAAGTCTGCGGCTTCCTTCACTTGTAACGTATCCTTTCTCTTGCCTGCCTCACTTCCACTTTGCCGAGCATGATCATATTTTCCAGCGACTCACATTTTTCTCATAATACAATTGCCTGTTTAATCATTTTAGTTCATAGGAGAGTTCAGGCTTAACTTGCTTTCAGACCTAGATCAAGACTGAAAATCTCACTTAGAAGCCAAAAACTGCCAAAAATGTTGTCTCCATAAAAACTGGGGGTGGCTGAAGTCCATTTTTAGTTTTGGGAAATTGTTTTTTTATGTTGTTGTTGTTGTTAATTAAAGTTGTGGGTGCATTGCTCTCAGCTAAACAATTTGGAGAGCCAAAGTCAAAAGAGGAAGGTAGCCAGTGCCAACAATCCTGGATCAAGAAAGCCATGAAACAGCAAAGAGCCCAGAGAAGCAAAGTAGCAGTTATAAAACAGTCTGAGCATCAGAAATCCAGTACTTAGAAGAGCCAAGTCATCATCATCTCTTCTTTTATTTCTTAAAATCTGGACACATTAATATGGATTGATCAGACGGAGAGTTGTTTTATTTTTTAAGTCTTATGAATCACTTTTCTGCCCAGTAGGGTCCTAAAATGATGCATGGTAAAATATATCTCAATTTTTTTTTAAAAAAAAAATAGTCTTAAAGCCGTTTTTAAAATAAAATTTGAATAATGTTGTTTTGGCTGTCCCACTGCAAGCTTAATAAGCATGGAGTGAGCCTGACCTCTTTTAAGAAGATAGCTGAAACATCAAGGTGAGGTTGCTGAGAAAATCCTGTCTCATGTGCACACTAACCTGACCTCTCAGTGGGGGAGACACAGCAAGTCATCTTCTGAACATCTCAAAGTTGAGGCAGGTGCAGATATCTTGGCTCCAAGCTGTTTGGTGACCTTCCTGTTACCTTCTTAAGAAGAATTAGAGATATCTCTAAAATAATGTCTCACTTCTTTTGGTCACTTTTTCATGACGTATAGGCCACTCTGGGAAATATCCTGTCTACACCAGTGCCTCTCAAGCTACATAATGTGAGGGACTGGAAATTATTTTAGTTCCAGTAGGCCAGGAACCAGTACCTTATTTATGCCCATTGGCTACAATTGTTCCTTTCTTTCTTGGAAACTTACCAGGGTCCATCAACTGATGGCTCCCAGACCAGCACTGGTCTGGGAACCACTACTTTGAGTAACACTGATCTAGGCTATAAACAAGGTATTTAATGGCCCCGTGGCATGAGCTCTTGGAAGTACTGGATCTCTAAAAGACACTCCTAAGTTCTGAAGGAAAGAAGAGTCATCTTGTCTAATAATCCCCATGGAAGCATTTTGTAGAGTACCTGCATGAGAGGAGGAGATGCAGCACATCACATCCCTGATGGAAGAGTCTGTACAACAATCAGTAACCTTTCTGGGACAACTTCTTGCTTCCTACCATGCTCTCCAGAACTCACTGGGCATCATCTGACTTCAGTAAGATGTCTTTACGGTGCTATACCACAGCTAAATTTATCCAGACATTGCATGGAAATTGTACTATTCCCTATGGTCACAATATAGTTTCCGAAGTCCTTGGTAATGTTTTTCTGATTTTTTTTGTTACAAGATTTATGCCCATGGCAATTTAGAAAGGTAACTGGAAACAGTTGTGGCAGAAATATGAAATCATAGTGAGAGATATGAGGGTTATGAGGCAGAATGATAGAATTAGAGCTCAACTGGAACATGCTGACCCATTTTCAATCACCTCTGGTGCCAGCAGGGGTGATCAGAGGTTGCCATTCACAGCATTTTCCCCCCTACATCCCAGGAGATGTGGGTATTCTTGGTTGCTCTCTGTACCAGTCGACATGATATATGGCTTCATTTGCCCTAGGAACAGAAGTCAGAAAATTTATAAGGCTGATGGATATGTTGGAGAAAACCCAAATCTCCTTTGCAAATTCACACAACAGGGACCTATGCTCTTTAAGAGCATTAGCGAACTTCGTTTTGTTCATGACTTTGGTAACTCAAACTTTGTTTTTGGACTTCAGATCACACTCAATTTGAGGCTAATTTGGAGCTTCTTATTAATTTGCTGTTGTCCTTACTATTTAAAGCTGCTAAGTATCAAAGACACAGTCTTGTTTTTCCTCTTTCTTCATCAGTACTTGCTAAAGATATAAATCTGTATTTATTTTATTCTCACACACAAAAATGAGTAATTTCAATTTTTCCCATCTTCAGTGAAATTATGAGATTTTTATATGTTTTATGATGATTTTTCACACTGAGCTCTTTGTTTATGCAAAATAATAATAATAATAATAATAATAATAATAATAATAATAATAAGTCCCAAAAAGGCATCCTCGTCTGTACAAAAACCAGTTTTTGCACAGAACTCTTTCACTGTTTGAGATGTCATCACTATCCAGGGAGATGTTCCATCATGTAACCCCAGTGGGTTACTACATGGAATACCTATTTACATAGATACTGATACTTAGGTTTACCTCCAAAGTAAGCAAATCCACCCTGGTACTTCCTTGCCTTCCTTCCCTTGCACTGTTTTTCTTTCAATACATTTCTGATACTTTGGCTCAGTCAAAATGGAGACTGCAGTCAAAGGAATCAGAAGAGAACTAAGACTTGGACAGGAAGCTATAAAGGAACTAGATAAGATCGTCAACTGTGGAGACATATAATTAAATACCAAAGTCAGAATTATCCAAGCCATAGCATTTTTTTTAATTTCTGTGTGTGATTGTGAAAGCTGGACAGTGGAGGAAGCAGTCAAGAAGAAACTCATTTGGAATGTGATGCTGGAGAAGAGTTTTAACAGATACCATTTTAGTTGTCTTCCTTCAAGTTGTTTCCAATTTATAGCAAAACTAAGGTGATCCTATCACAGGGTTTTCTTGGCAAGATTTGTTCAGAGGAGGGTTGGCTTTTGCCTTCCTCGGAGGCTGAAAGAGTGTGACTTGCCCAAGGTCACCCAGTGGGATTCTGTGGCTGAGTGAATCCTAGTCTCTGGAGACATAGTCCAGTTTGCAAACCACTACAACCATGGATACCATGGACTGCTAAAAAGAGAAATGGATGGGTCCAGAGGCAATCCACCCTAAAGTTTCACTAGAAGTGAAGATGACTAAACTGAGGCTGTTGTAGTTTGGACATATCATGAGACAAAGATGATAGCACTTTATAAAGTGGGAAGCAGTAGGAAAAGAGGAAGGAAGACCTCATTAGATAGACTCAACCAAGGAAGCCATGTCCTGGAGTTTGCAAGACCTTGGAAGGGCAGTTGGTGACCAATGATCCTGGAAGTTTCTTGTTCATTCACTCATATTGACCATATGTCGAAGTTGGCTTGAAGATAAACAACAACAACAATTCTGTGCCTTTTCCTTTGCTTCTTCCTTTGCCCACAGGCTGTCCTTTTAGTATGTTTTTAGGCATCTCACTTGTCCTCAGGCTGTAGAACTTGTCCACCTGCAGCTCCTTTTGTTCCTGGGACATGTCCAGATCCTAAGGACAACCAAGTCCTCTCTTTTTTAAATTAAGCTTGTCAAATCAAGCTTGTTAATTCAACAAGAGCTTGACTGCACAAACCTCAGAAAACTCACACTTCACTCTGAAAGTGCTTAGTGCCTAATAGTGTCCACCTCTCTTCAAGCAGGTTATTCTCATCTTGAAAATCACTTTTCCCCACCCTTACCATTTGCATTCAGTTGCCGGATGGCCAGGAAAAGGGAAACACTAAGCAAAACGGTTAAATAAAAGCAGCATGTAATCTGTATTGGTGTAGTGGTGCCCCAGGGACTGTGGAAACGGGACTTGCAGAGAAAGCAAAAGGAAAGAAAATAACCCAGGGTGAGAATTTTTAAGCTGGGTAAATTGGCAGAGAAATTAGATTGCAGAGACTGAGCACTCTGATTGTTTAGGGCTTGTTGTTCTTTCCTGCTTTGCTTTGTGGGCAACAATCTATATATCTAAGGGAGAGTTCCAAAGAAAGAGCTGCACCAGCAATTCTCTCCTTTTACATTTCCTCTCCTGTTCCCCACCCCACTTTGTTCTCTTCCCTTACCACCACTCTGAAGGGGTACCATATGGGAGGACTCCATCAGGCAATAAAGCAACCTTTTAAAATTATTGTCAGAATGTCCCACTTTCATTGTAAACAGGCACTCATTAGCGGTAGCTGTGCCTGGAGTACAAAATGCGACATTATCGTTTGTCTTGTTGGTTGTAAAATATATAACCTGGCATGGAGCTTTGTCTAAAAGGATCATAAGGGCTGTCTGGAAAAATAGTTGGATCAGGGAAGCGAAACTTTTAAAGGACCTTGGGCATATTTTAGGTTTGTTTTTTTCTAATGGCATATTTTACAAATGTTTTAGACTAGGTGATGTATAAGTAAGTTTGCTCTGTCTTCCAAAACTACTGCTCCTGATCAGAATGATTTCTTAAACTAAGCTGCATAGAAAGGAAAACCTATCTATTGTATGGCATAACTATATAGAGCAGTGCTTCTACTGCTGGTGCTATATAGAGAGACGTAGTCATAAGTTTGGAAGTCAGCAGGATACAGTAAGTATTGAGTGAAGACCCATGAAACTAGGGCCCAAGTCATTGCTCAGTCTTAGGCCATTTCTGCACCATCCTGTTATAGTGCTATTATTCCGCTTTCCACATCCTGTAGAATTCTGGGGTTTGTAGTTTCCTGGCTGAGAATTCTAAATGCCCCTCCCAAACCTGCAAACTCCAGGATTCCATAGGATGTTGAAAGTGGAATAATAGCATCATAACAGTGTAGTACGGAAATTGCCATAGAAGTCCAATGAGTATCCTTGGACAACTCACACCTTTCTCAACCTAAAAGGAAGACAATGACAAAGCTCCTCTGCATAAATCTTGCCAAGAAAACTCTAGGATAGGTTTGCCATAAGTTGAAGTCAACTTGAAGCCACCAAACAACAATGTGGTAACAAATCACAGTCCACTGTCATTGCACAGTCCACTGGGACACATTCTTAAGAGAGAATCCAAAATCGAAGGTAACTGTGTTGATCCTTATCAACTGACATGTATTAGTTTTGACCTCTACCAGAACCAGGTCTTTCTGTAATGGATCTTACTGGTCTATTCAGGACCATGCCATCCTGATATACTTTGCATAATAACAGAGTTCTGTCACAGCAACAGATTGCTGTTGGGAAAATCTATTTAGTAGCTAATATTAAGAGGTGGGCTGGAGGAGAAGACAGATAACTTCATAATCTCTGGTAATAGAAAGGTCCCAGTGCTTGGACTCTGCTCGTCCAGTCACCCCTACACTATACAAATACCTGAGATAAGTATGACTGGTTTCACAGAATAACAGGAAGAAGTTGAAAAGAGAGAGAGGA
Organism: Ctenosaura bakeri; assembly: GCA_948474755.1. Classification (NCBI taxonomy): domain Eukaryota; kingdom Metazoa; phylum Chordata; class Lepidosauria; order Squamata; family Iguanidae; genus Ctenosaura; species Ctenosaura bakeri. The sequence goes on from CAOLHI010005628.1 coordinate 56,720, forward strand.
GGATTCCTGTTGTATAGTTAGAGAGACATATTTAAAGAGAGAGAGACACAGAAAGATAGTTGCATTGCACACTAATGTGTCCAGGAAATGAACTCTACAGCAGAGCTATGGAGTTTGGTCAGAGAAGTTTCATTTCTTTGGAGTACCTATTAAATTGTTTCTGACAAAGTACACAAGTTACCAGCTGAGAGCACCAAAAGAAAGTTTATTACAATCTAATCCTGTGCAGAGATATCCTCATAACCAAGTGTATTCCATTATCTTATGTAAGGGAATGGAACAATTGCCATTCAATCCAGGGAACGTTAGATCCCAGGGTTGGATACAAAAGCAGACAGTGTTCCTGATCTGTCTGATCTTCACCAAGAATGGGTGAAGACCTAAGTCATACTTTCTTAACTTGCTGCCTTGGAGAGGTTTCAGACTTCACCACACTGTTTGAAAGATCATATTCTCACTTATGAGCCTGCCTGGATTTTAAGATCTTTAGTGGTGGCCCTTTTCTTGATCTGATGACTCTTGGAGACATGTTTGGTTTGGGTTACAAGAGAAATAAATATCAGCCCTCACCAGTATGGCCAGTGGTCAGAAATGCTGCCCAAAACATACAAAGGGGGAGCCTGGTTTCAGCAGAGGCTTGTAACCCTATAGTTCCCATCCAGTGTGAATTCACATGGTTCAGGACCAGTTAACTTCACTACAAGTGAAGCATAGAAGCATGTTTTCTCTGCATTTCCTTGGACCAGGAAGAAAGATTGAACCCTCTCCCTTAAGTCTGGACAATCAAACAGCAAATGACCTTTTTAGGCTGTTGTTGCCTTCTAGGCAAAGTGCTTTGTGCTGTGAGGATTTCTGTAGTTGAAGCTGTTCAGGACTTTTGTAATCCTTCTGATCCCAGATATTGGGAATCTGGCAGCAGAGATAATTCCTTCGGCTTCCTGGGATGAGTTCTACTGCCAGTGGGTGTCTCTTCCCACTGGGGCTACTGTAGCATGAGGGCTCTGTGGCCGGCATCCTGTTGGTGACTTACACATGCATACGTCCAAGATATACCTGCCTATGTCATTTTTTTGGTCATTACAGAGATTGGTATTATCCTCTACTTAGAAGTAGCAAGTGCTGGGGAAATGAGGTTCTGGCGGGGCTGATGGGCATAGTAATTGCATCTTAAATATTTTGGAATTGCTCATGGGAAACAATTGGTCGTGGAGAACAAAACTGAGGAAGTAGCAAGGCACATTCTATTCCTTATAGCTAGTCCAAGGGGTCAGCCCTGGTTGGTAGTCAAATGGAAGATCAGCAGTGAATATCAGGTACTGTAGGCTCTATTTCAGAGGAAGGAACTGGCAAAACCAGAGGATTCTGTGCCTAAGGAAACTCTATGAAATTCATGGGGTTGCCATACGTTGACAAGCAACTTGAAGACAGACAGACAGACACACGGCAATTTTATTCTCCATTTGCCTCAGAGGAACAGATGTTCCCTGTCTTCACTCTCAAAATGCTCTTCTCATTCTTGTTATGGACAACATCCCTGTCAACTCTTAAAGCATGGTGGGATGTAGCTGATGATTATCTTTATAGCAGGAGGCAGCTGCTCTGTGTGCAAAATTTGGATGTTTCCTTCCTTTGTACTGACACTCACTCAAGTGGATTTGAACTGGTGATGCGGTGCCTGGAGTGAGCAAAAGAGCAGCAGGTTGTCAATGGAGGTTTTAGCAAGATGGGGAGACTGCATCAAACAGCCATGATTCCACAAAGCATGAAAACTGGTGGACAGCTTCCAATGGCCTGGTGCAAACAACCAACTGCTGCTAATGCAAAGAAATGCAGAGCATACGGAGGAGCAGCCGACAACTGTCCAGCAACAAATGGAAACTTAAACTGTATGGCTGGGAGTCAAGGAGTAGTTTATGGTGTTGTCAGCAGTCAGGTTCTATAATATCATTTTCTCCTTTAGGTTGGCAAGTGAAATTGCTGGATTAGCTAAAAAAGTTATAGAAAATTTAGTCTTGGAGTGGGTCTGTGCCTGGATTAAATCTGCATGTGAATAAACAGTGGCTCTGAAGAAAGCATTAACTCCCCACATTTTATTTTTTATTTTTGTCTATGGATCATGCGTGCTCATGTCAGAGATACCCCATTTTAAAAGAAGCATGCCCTCCTGCATGTCAGAGAACAAGGAATACCTTTTCTGACTGCCAAGATCCCCCACTGAAAAGACTTTACATTTATTGAAGTGTGACTTAGTTATCCACCACTGCCTTGTAACAAAATTGTGACATGGCACAACCAAATGCTTACCACATGTTGATGTGCAATCATGTGAAATTATGCAATCGGGCGCAATATGTAATGATGCCCAGTGTAGAACATGCAATGCACAGTGCTGTGAGATGGCACTACATTCATAGTTCCACTTTGTAATCTTCAATGGAATATTGATATTAACATGTCAGCCAAAGGAAACACAACCACATAAGGATAATTATGCCTGCAGAAGATACCAACAGGATGCCAGCTGACACTGGCCAACAATTGCTTTATAAGTATTTTTGCTATTAAAACATAATTTACAGTTTTTGGAAATATAATCTTTGCCACTCTCTTGTCTGAAGGCACATTTAACCAGTCAAGTAGGGTTTGGGTTCATCTTTTCAGTCCTTCAATTGGATCAAAATGATTGAACGTTGCATTCCTAGTTTAGCAATCAAGCGGAAACTCTCTTATGTCAGAACAATCTACTGGTTGTTAGGGATGTGAAACTCTCTCAGTCCCTATGCATTTTATCTTTCTGAATCCCACCTGCATTTTCTTCCTGTCCTCATTTGGTGTGAGGTTGTAAGACTCTTGTTTTGTATTCTTGTTGAAATCCACACACACGTTAAATGTATTTTCTTAATGTGCACATTCGTTACGCATTTTATGTAATGTACACATTCCCCTCCCCATTAAAGTGCATTTTTTTCACTTGTAAGCAATTTTAGGCATTTGCATTTTAAAATGTGCTAATTGTGTTGTGCACACTTCATTTCTCCGAAAAGGCCCATAAACCCCATAAATGTGCAAACTCTTGATGCAGGGAGCATTTTATCTCACACCAAATCTTGGGAGATGCAAAATGGCTGTTTCCTTTGAGACCATTGAATCGAGAAAATCCTTTTCCATCCATGATGGCAGGCAGTATGCTGTGACTTGGAGCTGCATTACACCGTATTCTTTTTTTTTATCATGGCAACATAGGCAGATTGGTTACTAAAGTGGAGGTGAAAGCCCTGCTATGGACATCAGTTCAGTTCAGTTCAATTTTTATTGCTTTAGCACAAAGCCATAGCAAACAAAAAATATTGCAATACAGTAAAACACTGTAAAATTCCATAGAAATTTAGAACACATCATCTCTGTATACACTATATTTAAAGAATATCTTAAAAACAGTAAAAGAACAGCACATTAAAGACTGGATTGAAAAATCTGTCTAATAAAAGATTATCCAGAAGGAAACAACTAGTTTAACTTAATTATGTTTGCCCCAGAGATTTTTGGCTTTAACTATGAGTTAGGGAATTTCCGCACTAGCCTGTTATAGCGCTATGATTCCACTTTCAACATCCTGTGGAATCGTGGGGTTTGCAGTTTCGGCAGGGGCCAAGTGGCCCCTCCCGAAACTGCAAACCCCAGGATTCCACAGGATGTTGAAAGTGGAATCATAGCGCTACAACAGGCTAGTGCGGAAATGGCCTGAGACTTAACAGCCAAAGTGCCAAATTTTGAGATCAGTGTTAGGGAAGTTTCCTGTACCAGGTATGGATTCTGGTCTACATCCAGAAAGGTGTACTAGTTGGAGTGCTGGATTACAACCCTGAAGACCAGGGTTTGATTCCCCACTCAGACATGGAAACGCACTGGGTCACCCTAAGTGTGTCACACACTGTGAGCCCCAGAAAACCCCATGTTAGGTTTCCCTTAGGACACATGTGTCAAACACAAGGCCCGCAGGCCAAATCCGGCCCACCAGGCCATTTCATGTGGCCCTCACATCTCTCCTGCAGCTGCGGCACTCCCCCCACCTGGCAATCCTGGTCACCACATTGCGATCCCCCAGCTGCCGGTATTCTGAAGAAGGGCCCAGCAGCCAGTCCTTGTAATCTACTTCTACTTCTGACTGATCTCACCATCGGAGCATTGCCACGAGTTACCATGGCAGCTCACGAGACTTGGACAGAGGAGCAGTCAGAAGTAGAAGTAGATTGTGACTGTTGGCTGCTGGGCCCATCTTCAGAATACCAGCAGCCGGGGGGCCGCAATGTGGGGATTGGGCTTACCAGGTACAGAGAGGGGCAAGAGGGCAGAAAGAGTCACAGGGGTGGGGGCAGCAGAAACAGGCACAGAGAGGGTCTCAACTGGGACCAAAATGTTAAATAAAGTTAATGTAATAAACAGTGCTTGGCAATATATGTCTGATGATTTAAAAAAAAAACCTTTGTTTTCAAAATTCATTTTCAATCAATTGTACAGTAGTTGTACACTTGAATATCTGCTTGCCATTATTTTTCCTAGACTTCTAGTTTCAGGGCTAGTTATTGCTTAAACCAGTAATAATTGAATGCATAGGCAATTATTTAATATGATAAATGAGTAGATACATTTATATAGTCTTACCAATACAACTGGCCCTTTGAGGGCA
>CAOLHI010005629.1:0-61649 GCA_948474755.1 Ctenosaura bakeri
AAATTTTCTGTTGTAGACTTCCTATAGGACACCGTTGCTGCTGCTGCTTATGATGTTTATGTGCTTTTTTTTTATCTTCATTGGCAAAAGCAGGTGCTGAAATTTTGAATAAAACATTGCTGTAACTATCAATGATAAACAAACAATGGAAAGGCAAATGGGATTGTTCAAACACAAAGACAGTAGAACAAATTCTAGCATGCTTTGTTTCTTCTAGAGAATTATGGTGGTTGTGGGTTTTAATTCTTTCTGACCAGAACTGGGTAAAACTCGCTTATTCTCATGTTACAGAATGGGTGGGAGGGAGGACTCTTTGCTAGTTGAGACCCTGCTGAGTCTTGCCAATCAAAGAATAAGATCAGTTGACGGATGGAAAAGATACTGTTCTGTTGTGTTCCCATCACTTTGCAATACTCACCTGAGTGAGAGCTACAAATGATTATTTTAAAGGCTCTATGTAATCTCAAGGATTGCAACATGTCAAACTTGTATTTGTAAAACTGGTGATTGATTTTGTTGTAGTTTTCTTTTTCATGGCTTTATAGAAAGGCATGATTTGTTTGTTTGTTTTTTAAAAAAGCTGTGCAGTTTTTTGGCTGATATATCAAAATTGGAATAACTAAGAGAAGCAGAGAAGAAATGGGGAACATGCTGTCTATGAATTTCCAAAGCATACCGTGCAGATAAATTAAAATCTTAATTACATAGCACTGTTCCTATACTACCATTATGTAATTGGGTGATAATAACATTGAAAACCTGGTTCATCTTTGCTTTGTTGTGATTGTACAATGACTTAAGTGACCTGATATGACATTTTCTCTTTCAGTACATTCATATGTATGACTCCTCAGAAGTAAATTCAGTGGCGCTCCAGATAAAAGCATGCTGGATTTTTTAACCTTAGCCAAATTTGTGTGTCAGACTGAAATGCTGATTAAATCTCTTATGATGTGGATCATGTTATGTGGTTTCACAATTATGCTATATGTTTTTCTGGGTTGTTTTTGGTAGAGAGAGTACTCCAGTGGCCCCTCCACATTTGTGAGGGTTCAGGGTGGAGAACCCATGCGAAAGTACAAAAACTGTGAATAACTCCCCCTCCCCGCAATCCTCCTTCAGAGCTTCCCTCCTCCCATTCCTTTGCCTCTGGCCCTGGCGTTCTCAGGGGGAAGGGGAAAAAAAAGCTAAAAGGCTTACTGGTACTGTCCCCTCAGGCAGAGAAGAATGGAGTTCTTCTAGCTACTTCCAGTCAACATCCTGAGAAAGGAGGGGTAGGAGTGAAGAGAGCACCTGACCAATCAGCAGCCATTACACAGCCGAATGTGCAATCACATGGCAGAAGGGTCATGCCTCCATCAGTGGAAAGGGGCTTTGCTCAGCCCAAAGGAGAAAAATAACCATTTTAAACACAAGCCTCGGCAGTCTTGGGTGAGGAATGCAAATGAATAGGAGTAGGGAAAGGGCGGGGGCGGCGGGGAGGCAAGCACGTGTTACACAAATAATCAAATTTGTGAAGGTCAAACCCGTGAATGTGGAGGAGGACTGTATAGCCTTCTATTTCCTGGGCGATTTGATCATATTGTTTATGGCTTAAATCCTGTTAATAGTTTCTGGTAGAGTAAGTGCCTTGAGCCAATGGGCTGTACGTAAATGTTGATTTACATTCAGCAGCTGATTCCATGGTCTCCTTGAGTTGAAAGATCAATGGGATTTAGGTCTCTGTTTTTTCTCAGAGGGACAAATCTGTTTTGAAACAGTGTTTGGTTTCGTACTGTTAATGTACTTTAACAGTATTATTTGACATGGGAAGAAATGTTCTTCTACATTGTTTCCTTTTCCCAGAATGTTTGACATTTTGTCACGTGCTTCTAAGAGCATGTCCTAAATTCACTTGACTTGAAATATAAGATGGTTGGATATTTTGTTATTCTACAGTTAAATTAGGTAATAACTAGCTGCTCTTCTTGGGGATGAAGATCTGTGTATTTGGTTTAGGGAACTAGACAAATAGCCATGTTTATTTTAGCCTAATGATTTTGTGAAATCAACCTACAATACTACACCTTAACTGAATTTTGTTTTTGCACTGTTGAATTCATTGCTTTTATCCTGGCTTTCACAAGAGGATATAGCTCTGCTTCAGATCAAGTGTGTCTTACTGCTAATTGAGTGTATGTGTGTGTATCTATTATCTAATATATAAAAAAAGTTTGTGAGTTTGTCTGTGTCAGGCAGGTGAAGACCTCAAATGATTGGCTGTGTGGGATGAGAAGACCTCATATGATTGGCTGGCTGTGAAGATTTTGTGGAATTTTGTCATTGGCAGTTCAGGGAGAGGCCTTTAGAATTCTCAGCCAGAGAGCTTGTAGGCCTGGCTGGTTCTGTGGAGATGAGGCCTAGCAGCAAGAAGGAGAGCAGTGTATTTCCTCAGAAACCAAACCTTTGTGTGTTCACGACTGTGAATACAGATTGGATTGGGGAATATGGGGAAAAGTTACATGTACTGGACAAGGCAGTTTGGAGAATTAGAGATACAGGATCTCAAATCTGTGTATTTCAACCACATCTAATTCCTCAGGTAAGGTAATTCCTAAGATATTTCTAACAAGTATTACCTATGAGAAAATAAAATCCCGACTAACACCATGTAAATATGCTAGTATTTAGATACAGATAGATGCCACTTGATGATATGTATATGTGTGTGAATGTACACACTCAGAGAATAGAAGCTGTTAATTTACTCTATAAAATACAGCTAAGCCGTGTGCCTGGCAGTGTTGAGATGGTTGTTTATTATACTGTTGCTTGCACAGGAAGCATTTGCATTGTCATTTCTTGTCCTCCTCACCTTACCGTATATTGATTCTTCAGTAAAAGTGGAAAAGCAAAGAACTAGCAAAAATCCTTACCAACACAGAAGCACTTGAATTTTTCTGTAGAATGAAGTGCTGTGCTAGGCGACATGGCTTCTAGCATAAAACTTTCTTAAGAACGAAACCTTTTTCTTTATTTTTCTTGAGATAATAGATATTTGTGTTACAAAGGATAGTAATTATTAGATTTTTAAAAATCAGTACAAAGAAAGCAGTAAAACAATAAAATGGACGGAATATGGAGAAGGTGAGTGTGGGTTAGGCATGTTCTTTAATATAAGCTGACCATAGGTCTAAATTTTTTTTCTTGATATTGACATCTGTAAAATATACATTAATATGTAGCTAAAACAGTGAAATCATCCCATTATATGATCATTTATAATGCTAAGGCCAGCCTTCTGTGCCATTCATCTCTGATCTCATGGAACTTTCTCTACTTCCCTTTAGCTCAAAGATGGGGGCAGAACTATGCATGGAGCTTTCTTAACACTCTTTTTAACATAAAGCTTATATCAGAAAGTATAGCAGTTTGTTTCCAACCAAAAAAGTCCCAAGTAACAGTAAAGCAGAAGAAATAATTCTATGTGTGGCTTGGTTATTTAACTAATGTTTTATCTTCTAAGTGCTCTTGAAAGCTGGAAGAGAAGGATCTGCTGTTGGGACAGGTAGCATGCCTATTAAATTCTTGAGTTAAAGATTACAGATTCCTTTTAGTTAGCAAAATAAATGTGTCCCTGGGCGTTATTACTTTAACAGAAAACTTGGTACAGGAGGCGGGAAGCTTCCTTCACCACCAAGAAGACCAGTTCAATAACAAGCTTTTATTCAAAACTCATGTATACACCTGGCATTGCCTGGAATTTTATTTTCTTATAGGTAGTACTTGTTAGAAAGAATTGAAATCCTGTGTCTCTTAATTCCCCAAACTGTCTTGTCCAGTACCTGTAACTTTTCCCCATATTCCCTAATCCAATCTATATTCAGAGTTATTAACATACAGAAGTCAGGCTCCTGAGGGAATACACTGCCCTCCTCCTTGATGCTAGGCCTTATCTTCATAGCAACCAGCCTATTCAGGCACATTTGACTGAGGCCCAAGAACTCTCTTGCTGAGGATTCTAAAGGCCCCTCCCTAAACTGTAAACCCCAGAATTCCATAGAATCTTCTTAGGCACCCAGTCATATGGGGTTTTCTCCTGACACAGACAAACAAACAAACTTTGACTTTTATATAGCACACTAACGTTTTTACTTGGCGTTACCTGGGATTTTATTTTCTCGTAGGTAACACTTGTTAGAAATATCTTAGGAATTGCCTTGCCTTACCTTAGGAATTAGATGCGGTTGAAATACACAGATTTGAGATCCTGTATCTCTAGTTCCCCAAACTGCCTTGTCCAGTACGTGTAAACTTTTCCCCGTATTCTCCAATCTAATCTATATTCAAAGTTACTAACATACAGAGTTTGGTTTCCTGAGGGAATACACTGCCCTCCTTTTTGCTAGTAGGCCTTGTCTCCATAACAACTGGCCTGAGCGCTCTGGCTGAGAATTCTAAAGCTCCCCCTCCTGAGCTGCCAACCCCAGAATTCCGTAGAACCTTCACAGCCAGCCACTCGTATGAGGTCTTCTTGCCTCCCACAGCCAATCATACGAGGTCTTCGCCTGCCTGACACAGACAAACTCACAAACAGACAAACTTTGACTTTTATATTGTAGATGAACAATGTATACATGTGAAATGAAACAAGCAGGTCATGAGAGCCTTGCAGAAGCAGACAAAAACATTTTGAACTGATTAAAGGCCATCTGAAGACTTTCTCCAAGATGTATCCTGGGATTATTTTTTTTCTTTTGCCAGCCTCCACTGTTCTTATTATTTCCATTTTGGTGGTTAAATGTGTAAATCTGTGCTTATTTTAATATGCTGGATATAGCTGGTGAGGCAGGTCTATCTTCTCTCCCCCTTTCTCCTTGTTTTGCTATTCACGTATGCTAAGCTGCCTTGAATCCCATCTCAGGTGAAAGGCAGGATATAAATTCAATGAATAAACAAATAAACAAGGGAGTCTGGAGGTAGCTGTTTACATTACCTATTGTAGGGTTACGTGGGCACACAGAGCCATAGTAGGATCAACTGGAGCAGAATCCTATTCTTTTGCAGTTCAAGCTTCATAGCATTGTTTATGGCAGACATGTTGCTGCAACAACACTTTAAGTCTGTGTTTCTACAGCCCTCTTCCATCATCATCCTTCATGCTGATGCTGCTAAAATTGTCCAGCTACATACACAGAAAACAAAGAAGAAAGGGGGGACTTGGAGGGTACAAGAACACGTTGTATAAAGAAGCTGTACTTTCAGAGAGTTTGTTAACTGAGGTATGCCGGTACTTTCTGGTAGCTTACGTATCAGTTGGAAGATCCTGATTTATATGTACTTGGCATTGCCTTTTGTTGTTTAGCACTCTTGACTCCAGATCAATAAGCATCATGTTCCAGAGGAACACAGTCATTACTAAATCTTGTAAATGCAAGGACTTGGACAAAAGAAACACTCCAGTTATTCTTAAATCATTTTTAGTTGTATAGATGAGCTTTGTGCAGTGATTAAGGCATTCATGATGAAGAGTAATCTCATAGTTTCCTTTATTATGACATGCTTTGGCATTGAAGGGATCTTGGCAGATTTTGCATACTGTTTTGTATCATAATTTAGAAGACTTGGCATAGGTATTTAGCACTGTATTCAGTTCTTTCCTTTCAGCATTTGTAGAGAAATTATGATACTTAGAATTGTTACAGTAGTTCATACACAGTTATTCAGTTCTGGCTTGTCATTTGTGGTTAGATTCTTCCAAAGTATTATGCATTTTGAGTGCTTAATAGATTATTCAAAATTTGGAAGAGATGGCCTAGTTAAAATTTCAGTCCAGTAGTAATGCATAGAGCACAGGCATGTCCGGGAAAACAACTAAATAAAAGGTTTTGTGTATTCTACTCTTGTGCAAATTACTCTTTGATAATACATTGTTTTTCAAGTGTTTGTTTGGGCTGTGAGCAGTTCAGTGAAGCTGGCTTCTCCGCTTTCTTTAATCATTTCAGCAAATTAGATAAAATTACACATTACTCAAAGTAGCAAAATTATTTGATTGGTCAGCTGTGCAGCCAGAAGATGGCTGTGCATTATGAAGAACATATACAGTAACTCAACCTGTGAAAGCAATTTAAGTCTCTTGGAACAGAGATGCTGATTTGCTGTCTAGCTTTCATAATACAGCATGTTACAGACTTCAGCCACTTCAGAGGACTATCAGTTTCTTGAAGATATCCTTGGTTTTAGAGGTAAGCTTGTGTGATAACATGGAGTTCATGGGTATACATGGCATAAAGTGTATTTTGTACCCTCATAGAGTAAATAACATCTAGAAATGGCTGAGACATAAAGACAGGAGTCCAAAGAACCTTGTCCAACCTTCTGTATCTAAGCTTTCCTTTTCTTTTGACAAGAGTGCATATTACCCAAAAAGATATCCTCATGTTTAGGGTACCTTCTTGATCAGGATCTTTAGAGCCATCGTGGGCTGTTTATTGAAATTAAAATAGTCTGGGCCACTGATAAATATGGATACTGGCAAACTTGTTTTACATATCATAAATGATAATTTTTTAAAAACAATTTTATTCCTGTGTGGATTACTGCTAATGCTAGTATTGAGAAATAGGTATCTTCTCACTTTTTATTGGAAAGTAGAGCCTCTTAACAAGTTTTGCAGTCAATAAAAGTCTAAAATAATTAAATGCTAAAAGCTGACAGTTTAAACTAGTAAGCTAGTAGGGAGATTGAAAACCAGAAACACTGAAAGCACAGTGACACACAGATCTTCAGAAATCTTAACACTTAAGTTGACTGGGTTGGTGTCAGAAGCCAAATGGGCTGCAAAGAACTTCCAAGTGGTAGAGATTCAGTACTCTGCATAGTATCTTGTCCTTTAGACAAAAGCAGAATAAATGATGGAAGCTTCTGCTTTCCATAATTTATATGACATTAAACATTTACATTATAGAGTTTTGTATAGTTCTCATCCTAGAGTCTATCTAGTGAAATCCACTTATGGCTCTGAAATTCGGAATGCCTTCAAATTGATTATTGGCAATAAGTTCTGGTTTCCAGTCTTTTATGTCATTTTATGGGACCAACTCATAAATGCATCAGAAAGATAGTAGGATACTGGAGATCACCAGCTATACCCTAGGAGGATGGTAAGAGTAGTTACTATGTGGAAATGTGCAAGCATATAACCAAATGAATTGGTCTGAAACACACAAAGTTATTTGTTTTGGAAACTGAGTAACATGCTTTTATCTTCCTTGGGACAGCTGTTTTTCAGGACCTCTCCACTGCAAATGACTTCATCATTTTAGTCTTAAATTCCCTTTGGGATGCACTGTTCCGTTGTGGTCACTACTGTTCTCACCTTTAGTCTCTGACAGGCTAGGAATTAGGGATTGAGTTCTAATGCCGTTTTCATCACAGTTGTGGGTCACCCCCCTCCAACTGATGATAGCCTAGTCTCGTAATTGTTTGTCAGATGCCTGGTAAAGATAACTATTAAGTTTTTAATAATTAATGCTTCTCTCTAGTTTTGTTATTAATAATTTGTTGTCTTAGTTTTGTACTGGGCAGGGAGCTATGATATCATGGTTAATTTTCATATTAGTAACACCTCACCCTTTGGGAGGTTATATACATTGTTGTTAGCAATGTATGTTACAACCTCATTTCCTTCTGCCAATGAGTATAAAGGTCGCCCACATAGAGGCATCATCAACAATGATTTTAGTAACTCTGTCTGGATAGTGCGGTCATTGTCCTCTCCTCCCTACTGCTGCTGCCTGAGAAAGGGTTTGTTGTAGCCTGACTACCAGAGGACACCAGCTAGAAGTTGTGATGAGGTATGCCATTGAGAACCATATGAAGTTGGTATTTGGCTTAGGTCAGGGTGTGACCTTTAGAAACATCCATATGGAAACAATTTATCAGGATATTTCAAGAAGTCCAGTGCCGGCCAGGTAAGCGATTCTTATAATGTAGCAAGGGAAGTGTCTTTCTCCACTAAGAATTCATGGAGAATTGATGTGTCCTGATCATTTCTGCAAAATGTAAATGACAAACATTTGAAGAAAAAAGCTGACCACCACCAGGAGAAGTGCCCTGCTCTTGATTCCACTGAATTTAATGATGGTATTGTTTTGGAACAATATTCTTATTTCAGTTGCCTTTTCATTTTCCCCGGTAGCCACTGAGTACTATGAAGGAAGCCCTCACTGAAGATCTGGGCCCATTCATTCTGGTCTTCTGGAGTAAAAAATGGCCACATGTACCTCTCTGAGAGAGGCTTCCTCAACTCCAGAGTCCTTATTTAGCTCTGGGTCAAGGAGATACTATAGCAGGGGCTCCCAACACTTTGGGGGCTTATAGGGACTTTTGAATTTTTGAAGACATTGGCAAAACTTTCATTGTTCCCCACCCCAAGCATACAGTATCCACACATACTTAGGTGGTTAGTCAAAGTTGTATCCACTTGAATATGCATACTAGTTACCTGAGGTACCCCTAAGTCAAAGGCATGGTGTAGTGGTTTGAGGTTGGACTAACTGACTCTAACTGACTCTGGAGACCAGGTTCAAATCCTCAGCCGTGGAAACCCACTGGGGTGACCTTGGGCAAGAAAGACATTCTCAGTCTTGGGCCATTTCTGTACAACACTGTTATAGTGCTATTATTCCACTTTCAACGCCCTATGGGATCCTGGGGTTTGCTGTTTAGGGAGGGGCCTTTAGAATTCTCAGCCAGAAAGCTCTTTGGCCTCAGGAAACTACAGACCCCAGAATTCCACAGGATGTTGAAAGTGGAATATTAGCACTGTAAGAGTGTAGTGCGGAAATGGCCACAGAGAAAGGCAAAGGCAAACCCTTTGTGAACAAATCTTCCCAAGAAAACCCCATGATAGGTTTGCCTTAAGGTTACCATAAGTCAGAAATGACTTGAAGGCACACAGTAACAACAAACCCCTAAACTACATATTTAAATGTGATAAAGTAAACTATATAATAAAAATAATGGATCTTAGGCTTTGTAGCAGCAGCATTACACAAAGAAACAAAAGTGTTTGTTGCAGAAATCATTGTAGATGCTCATTATTTTTACATAGGATGCCAGAAAAAACAAAACAAAAGTACAGAGCACATCTGAATGCAGATACGAGAGATGATTTGATGGTGCTTTTGATGGAGAGGGATGTCTCTTGTAAAAACAAACAAGCATGAGAATCCATGCTGTAGATCTGTGAGTTTTGCTCTGCTTCTGTGATTTTATGGTTCAGTCCATCAAAATGGACTATTTGATTGTGGCGTGTATGAAGATTCCTATGTAAAAAATACTTAAATTGAAGGGTATCTGTTCCTACTGGAACTGATTTCTATTTGTGTGCACTTTCCCCCTTGTTCCCCTCCTCCATCCTTGCTTTCTCCTGACTCTCAGGTTGCTCTGTTTTGCTCTTCATACTGACATTCTTATACCTGCATCCTCTCAGGAAACAACAGTGTACTTTCATAGCTCCTGTACAGATACAATGCTAATACCTGCTAGAGTTGGAAGGGTGATAAGATCTTTGCATGTTCTGCTTTGGCTATACTAACATTAAAACTTAGTTTTGCTGCATTGAAATAAACTCTAAGGAGGGGGAAGCAGAGACCCCAAGCTGATTCTCTTCAGGAGTAGTGTAAAATCTATCTTTGTGTACACTGCTCATAGTTGCCAGGATTGTTTGCAGGTTGAGTTCCCTAAAGAGTTAGCAGACAAAAGAATTGTTGGCCCTCCAGAATAATTTTTTGCCATCTTTGTATCTTCCTGAGTTTTCATCTCAAGGGCCAAGTAACTGTCAGCTGAAATCCCTCTAACCCACAAAGATGTTAAGAGTATAGCCCCTGTAAGATAGCCGCAAAAGCTTGTGGTGGGCACCTGTGTATGTTGGGTCCAGTTATTTATGATTATGTCCCGAAGTAAGAGTCAGATCTTACTGTTGTCAAAAACATTGGAACAAGGCCATAAAAATGAAATTCCTTTGGCAAGAAATCTTTGTAAGAGAAAAAAATATTTGGAGGTGGGAAACAAGGTAGAAAGAGATTTGCAGAGCCTCAAGGGCAAGGCTTACAAATAGAGACAAATTCCAAAGGCTCTTTTGGCCTGTTGTATCATAAATTAGAAAACTTGAGAAAGCTAAACAGCTAAAATGTTTTTGATATTTCATGGACCAGATTTAACTGTAAATGCAAGTTTCAGATGACAAGAAGTAGAAAATGACATTACAGAGTCAAACCAGACAAGAGAATAGTATATACTATAGTACTATGGAAAACACAAATGACTAGAAGATCCCATTAGTGTGGGTGCTGGTCACTGATTAGCCACTAGAAATGAATAAACACAGTTTCTGTATTGTAGAATTCATCCCTGGAGTTTGTCCAGACCATCAAATCCTAGGAATGACTAGCTCACTAAAGATAGTAATTGTAATGTTTACACCCAGTGTTCACCTTCTGTGCTGGAGTGGGCAAAGTGTGGCCTGTGGGCTGCATGCAGTCTGAGGAGTTGTTTTGTGGCTTCTGGGGGGCACACATGTACATACACAAACGCATATGCATGAACTCAAGAATACCTCCAAATGTACATGAGAAATGGAGAGCATATCCACCATGTTTGGAGCCTCCTGTACATCCCAAGGATCAAAAGTAATTTTTTGCAATTTTTTTCAAATTTTATCCCCAAATGCTCCAAAATCTCCAGCTGGGGATGTGAGGTGCATTTCCACCACATTTTTCAGGCCCTAGGGCCAATTTAGGTCCTTAAGGTTACTTTTTTGAAACCCAAAACATGGTGAAAATACTTCCTAGACAGGTTTGGGGGGCATATTTTTTAATGTCTTTTTCAGGAGGAGGTGCGATCCTCTAAAGACTCCCAGGGAGCTAATGCAATGCCCTAACCTTTCAGAGTTGCCCACCTGTTTCATGCCTTCTTATCACCAGTGGATGACAGTCAGGTTGTGTGATGTACAGGATAGCTCTGAGTGCAAGGAAGGAGGCTTAGAGGTACCAGAAGCTTTACTTGGGAACAGTGAAGAAACAACAGCACACCTTGGCATTGCCAAGACTAAAGAAAAATTGGATTTGCAGTACCTCATAATTTGTAACATTTCATTTAGTTGCGTGCTAACGTCCCATTTGATGGCTTACCATAACAACTCCTTTGCCAAGCTGTTGTGTTGCCCTCCCATTTTGTCATTCAGCTTGCCAACAGTTTGACCTTGCAGCTGAGTCTGTCCACCTGTATCTGTCCTCTTACCACAATTTGTTACAATAACATCCTCATGTTCCCAGCACACTACTTGCCAGATGATCCCCTCATCCCCCCATAACATAATAAAACCCACAGAGCATCATATTAAAACAGCTACATAAAACAATGGCAACGAGAACAAAGCTGACCTGACATTCTGCCTTCCCAAGACTAGCTCCCACCCACAGCCTGTCCTGGCTTATTTGGATATTTAGTATGAAACTTATGAATCAAACGAGAGATATTAACATGCTCCACATCAACCTACTTGCATTTACAGGGAGGCAAGTGTTTCCAGTTGATAAAATGTTGCAGTCATCCTTTGTGTCTACAAGCATCCAAGATCTCTGAAATCTCAAAATGCTTGTCCTGCCCCACAATAATAGGAGGAGAAGAGACTGGACATGCAGAGTGCCATTTGTCTGGGGCAGCCATTGTTTGAGAAAGCTGAAGTGGAAAACAGGGCGAATCTGTATGAATTAGGTAACTCCAATTCAGCAGTACCTCATTCACTGAACATTTAATCTGGAACAGCCCAATATACTTAGGGCTCAACTTCCTGAAAAGCTGAGGGCATTTCAAAAATTTTGTGGACAAACATAATAAATTGCCCTGTTTAAACTTGCGATTCTTTGCTTGTTTGACACATAAAAAGTAGTATGCTAGTATGGCATGCTTTCTTTTTGTCTGTATTGTTAGCATAGTCCAACATAGATGTTATGGCTGGTCAAGCAACCTTAACTTTTTGAGCCCAGTCAATTGGTGGGTGAAAATCAGTCTGGGTGACCTCTAGGGTCAGCAAATGCTTCAACATTTGCCCATACATTATTTCAAAAGTGGTGTGCCCTGTACTTTGATGGACAGCATTGTTATATGCCATTTTGGCAAAGGGAAAGATGCCTTCCCACTTGTCTTGCTGGAAATTAACATAACATTGTAGGTATTGTTCCAAGATTTAAGTGATTCTCTCTGTCCAGTCATTCATTTCTGGGTAGCGCGGCATGCTCATGACTTTGCTTTACTCTCAACAATTTCAGAAAACCTTCCACAACCAGGATGTGAAATGATTTCCTTGATCTATCTAATGATTTCTATCTTGCTAGACACCCTGTGTAACCAATATCCATATTGCATAAAAAGTTTCACCAGTAGGGTGGCAGTGGGAATGATCTGACAATCAATGAAATGAGCTTGCTTAGAGAGTAAGTCTGTGACCACCCAAATAACAGTTTTTGGTTACTGACAGGAAGATCAGTTATAAAATCCATACTCACATGTGCCTGCAGATGAGGAGTGGGCAGTGGTTGCAACAGCCCATGTGGCTTCCCTCACTACTTGCTTGTTCATAGCCTACACTGGGCACCCTCTGACATAGTTTTCTACAGCTGCTCTGAGTTCTGGCCACCAATACTCATACCACACTAGGTGCATTCAAGGAATTGGGCTCAGAGGTTGAAAAGCTTTATTTGGGGACATCAGCGAAACAGCAGCACACTTTGGCATTGCCAAGACTAAAGAAGCATTGGACTTGCAGTACCTTATAAATGGTAACATTTCAATCAGGCATGCACAGACATCCCATTTGATGGCTAATGATAACAACTCCTTGAATCCTATATTAATATGATTGTATTCTATACAACTTCTACCTTTCATAGTACTGGTATATCTATGACTAGTTCTTCAGTTTCTTTATTTTTTAAACCTTGTTTAATAAGCATACAAAACATTTTTCTTGGTTTCCTTTCTTAACAACAGATACGTATCTAGGCATGCCCTGGCCCGTGAATATTTATGCTGTAAGATGCTGCATAGATTTTGAGTGCATGATGTTTGCCTGAGAAGAACATTGGCATAAGGAGGAGGGTATACAAGTGGAAATCTAAAAGTATCACGCTGTCTCAAAAAAGTTTGAAGGTGGTGGCAGTGGTTAGATGTAGCAGTCTTTCATAGTACAGGCAACCATTTTAAGCTAATCAAGGGAGAATGTTCTTGCATTATTAATTAAAACAGAAAGAAAGCTGCTCTTTCATCAAGAGATAGTTTACTACAGGAGAAGTCATAATCAGTTAAGTCTAATTGAGCACAAAAATTCCTGAGATTTGAAGTTGATCCTGCACATTTTGGACATAACTGAGATAATGGTGCCTGAATGGAGCCTGGAAAGCTGAAGAGACAATCTTAGCTATCATGGAGTAAAGAACATTCCTATGGTCCTTTGGATTCTCAAAATCTTCATTTAAGGTACACACTTGAGTGAGTACTCTTCTGCTGGTGGAAGCATTATCATAATGTCCAAGAATGGCTAAAACATTTTCAAGCTGGTATGTGAAGGAGTTAAAGTTATTATTACTCTTCTGTGTGCTGTGCAACTATCTTCAATACCTCCTGAAATGTTTTCTTAAACACATGATATTAGTCAACCTGTGAGTGCTTCATAGATTCTTTGGATTGCCAAATATATTGCTTAGAACTCATTGCCAGAGTTTTTCACAACTGTTTGAGACTTGGCAGTATCTGAATTTGTAACTTTATCATGTTCAGTACAGATTGCAAACTCTTTCCAAGTATCCTAGGGTCATGTGAGAAAATGAAGAACTCTTGAAGTTTAAAATACAAAGTAGTTAAAACAATTTCTTGAACATTTTAATAAACCTCTCTCACATTTGGACAAAATTTGCATTAGGTGCTGCATAGCCACTAGTTCACTATTCTGAATCCTGAACACATTGTTATGTTTAATTTTTAGTTAAATGAGAAGGATGCAATTTCAGCATTGAAAGTGCTACTCAGAAATTTCTGCTATATGCTTAGGAGTTGTTGCTGCTGCTGTTGTTATGTGCCTTATGATGTCCCTTGCCAAGATTTGTTTAAAGGAGGTTTGCCATTGCCTTCATTTGAAGGTCACCCAGTGGGTTTCCGTGGCTGAGTGGAGATTTGAACCCTTGGTTCTTATTTTTGGCCTCTGTGTCTCACACACCTGAGTTGATCGCACCTGCACAGATTCCTACCGGAAGTTCAAAAGCTCTGTACCTTGGCGGGAAGTCCCGCATGCCCGGGCCCGCCAAGCTACCTTCCCTTCAGTTTCTTTCCATCCGCGATAGCACATGCCTTGTGGTTCAGGAGCTCGTAGCTACCTATCTTCTTTCTCACTGTGAGTTTGTTCCTCTTCTCTCCTTTTCTCCGTGCTCTTCATTTTTGCTCTGTCTTCTTTGCAAACTCTCTCTCCCTCTCTCCTCTCTTTCTCCCTCTATTTTTTTTAAAAAAAGTTCTCACTTTTCCTCCCCACTGCAGCCATGTGGCCTTTATCTCTCTCTTCAAACTTTGTGCGTCCTGTAAATGCAAAGTCTCTCTCTCGGACACTCACGACTTGTGCCTCTACTGCCTTGGTGAGGAGCACAGTGTGAGCGTGAGCTGTTGCAAGATCTGCAGACCCTGAAGAACCGGGCATCCCGCCTCTGGTTGTACTGCTGGGAGCAATCTCTGAAAGGGGAAGCCTCCCAAACAGCAAAGAGAGTAGACACTGAGCAGGAACCAGCCAGCCCTGCCAAAGTACTCTCAGTACCGAAGCCAGCAGACACCTCTATGCACACCCGCTTTGCTAACCATCGCATCCTCGACTCCGCCTTCGTTGACACCAACAGCAACCACGGTGATGTCAGTACTGATGGGACCGAAGAAGATGCCCAGCCAGCAGAAAGGTCGCTCGCGGACTCGCTCCCCCACACCTCTACTTTGCAAAGCCTCAGAAACGAAGCACAGGGCCGAAGATGAAACCTCATCCTCTTGCCCGAAAAAGAAGAAACAGGACAAGGAGAAGTACCTGGGCTCTAAGGCGCCAGCTCGCACAGCATCCAGCCCAGAAGAGTGTGATTGGGAGGAGCCTCTACCCGCGCTCCCAGACCTTCCCAGGGAGCCATCCCAGTCACCATCGTCAGTACTCACCGACCTTTCTCCGTCACTGCTCGATGTCGAGCACCCAACATGGACAAGAGGATGCAAACCAGCCATCACAGAGGAGCCCCGCCGCTATCGCTCCAGGTCTCACTCCCAGCAGCGCCACTGGAACCAAGGCCACAACCTACTGCCCAGGGCCCTTCCATAGGCCAGGAACCAGGGACTGAGGGTGTCATCGGTCTACACGTTGGCCTTGTACATCCATCAGTACCAGCACAATATTGCCTGGAGAGAAGCGCTTCACCACCATCATTCTCCACATGGCCAAGGCAGTCGGACTCGACACTTCCACCCTGCAGGTCACGGCCGCGGATCTAGTTTTTCAGATAGCGGACACCCGGAGCATCACCCCAGCCACTGTCCCCTTCCTCCCTACACTACAGGAGGTCATGAAGGAGCCGTGGGCCCAACCAGCATCGTTGTCCCCCAACTCGAGGCTGGAACAAGTATACTGCATCCAACAGAATGATGTGGAGTACTACTTCAACCATCCATCTCCTAACTCGATCATCATGGAGGCAGCACAGATGAGGACAGAAACAGCCATCTACTCCTCCTGACTGCGAGGGCAAGCACCTGGACATTTTTGGCAAAAGATTCTATGCTACAGTGGCACTAGCTGCTAGAGGTTCCAGTATGGGGACATGTATGATAGCATACCAAAAAGTGGGGCACCATCCTCCTGTTCATCTCCCGCATGTTGGAGGAGGACAGGGCTGCCGCTCTGCGTGTCCATCAGGAGGCCCAGGCTCTTGTTGCACAGCAGATTCAGTCAGCATGCCATGAAGCAGAATGTTCAGCAAGAGTTGTGACGGGAGCCGTGGCCTTAAGGTGGTTTGCCTGGTTGCGTTCTGCTGACCTATTGGAGGATACACGGGGGATAGAAAACCTCCTGTTTGACAGCCAGGGGCTCTTTCACACCTCTACCAATGAGGTGATGGAGCAACTCTCAAAGACAGCAAAGAAGATGGGCATACACTAGCAACAGCATCAGCAACACCCGCAGCCTCCCAGGCCCTCTTGTCACAGACAATCCTCTGCTTCTCTCAGATCTAAATCACCGACCAGGTCCTTTCAGACAGCGCTGTCGTACGCGGCCTCCTCACACAGGCCCTTTCGCCAACAGCACCCCCAGACCTCTAAGAAGTGCCCCTCGTCATCAAAATCGAGGTTCTGACTTCCACCGCAGGACACTGCCATTGGAGCCAGTCACCTTAAACCACTACACCACCTTGCTGGAGAGCCCCGACCTATCTGCCCATTTCCATGCCTGGCGGAGCATCACCTCAGACTCATGAGTTCTGACTACAGTCAGGAGAGGCTATGCCATAAAGTTTTCAGATACTCCGCCCATTGGGGTTTTTTGCTCCACCCCTCCACAACCAGCTCTGCTGGAGGAAATCAACGCCCTCCCTAGGAAGGGAGCTGTGGAAAGGTTGCCTCTCCACTCTGCCCGGATGGGGTTCTTCTCCTGGTATTTCATGGTCCCCAAGAAGGATGGTGGCCTCTGCCTTATATTGAACCTCTGGGGCATCGTCTCTTACATCCGCCCACGCAGATTGAAGATCGTCACTATAGCGACCGTTCTCTCTTTCCTCAGGAAGGGAGACTGGTTCGCCTCTATCAACCTCCAAGATGCGTACTTCCATATCTCGATCAAGCCAGCTCACAGAAGATTCCTGCAATTCACGATTGAGGACAATCTCTACCAGTACAAGGTACTCCCCTTCAAGCTAACAACAGCCCCCAGGGTGTTCACCAAGTGTATGGCAATGGTGGTCGCCCATCTCAGGACTCTATGTGTTGTGGTTTATCCTTACCTCAGTGATTGCTCCTGGTGGCGTCCTGCAAAACCAAACTGTACAGAGACCTTCACACAACACTTTCACTGTTGACCCGGCTGGGGCTCCACATCAATCTGAAGAAGTCTGTCCTTGCCCCAACGCATCGTATAGACATCATCAGAGCCTCTTTAGACTCAACTTGAGCCAAGGCCTTTCTGCCTCTCCCAAGGATGAGGAGGCTACATCAGGCAGCCTGCAGGTCAGTAACAAGGCGCAGGCAGACAGCGAGGGATGTGCAGTGCCTCCTGGGCCTCATGGCAGCTACAGCAGTGGTGACCCCATTAATCAGGCTGCACATGTGTCCTCTTCAGTGCTGGTTTGCAAGGAACTTTGACCCCTTTCGACACAGTCAAGGCAAGTGGTTGACTGTTCCGTCCTGGATCAGGGAGACCCTACAGTGGAGGATGTCAGAACACAATCTGCTAAAGAGCATGCCATTCAAAATGCCGCAACCCACTGTGATGGTCACCATGGACACGTCGGAAACAAGTTGGAGAGCTCACTGTGGCCAACTCAAGACACACAGCCACTGGCAAGACAAGGAGAAGCAGCTGCACATAAACGCCCTAGAGCTTCTAGCAGTCCTCAAAGCCTTCCGCTCATTCGAAGACCATCTCACGGGCAAAGTTGTCCAAGTGGTTTCAGAAAACATATCGGTGGTGTGCTACATCAGCTGTCAGGGAGGAACCTGATCAATGACACTCCTGGACATTGCCCTCAAATTTTGGTTCTGATGCTCCCGCAGGGAAATACACCTGATCGCAATTCACCCTGCAGGGATAGACAACATAATAGCAGACAGCCTCAGCAGTGCCAAAGAACTGCAACATGAGTGGTCTCTGTTGGCTCAAGCATTCAAGACCATCACCCAACACTGGAGTCATCCAGAAGTAGACCTCTTTGCCTCGAGCCAGAACACCAAGTGCTACCAGTTCTGCTCACGGGCAGGGACCTCCAGGGAGTCACTGGGAGACGTGTTTCTCTTTGAATGGTCAGGGGGACTACTCTACCTTTTCCCCCTGTTTCCCCTCATCCTGAGGGTGATAGCAAAGTTGGCGATAGACAAATCGGATGCAGTCCTAGTGACACCCTTCTGGCCCCGTCAGACGTGGTTTAGCTACCTCCTCGAATTATCCAGGGGACACTACATGCACCTTCCGACATCCCAGTACCTCCTGTCCCACTCAGAAGTCTGGGTTTTCCACCCAGATGCACACCTCCCGCATCTAACAGCTTGGAGGATCCACCTGTGATGCCCCAGACCGTGATGTCCTCGAAGCCTCCAGAAAACCCTTGATCAAGAGGTTGTACATGTACAAATGGCAGAAGTTCCTTGACTTCGCGTCCTTGCATTCCCTAGTAGTGGTCCCCACCTCCACTGACACAGTTCTCCGCTTCTTGCTGGACATCAAGCAGAAGGGCCTTGCTCTGTCATCCCTCAGGGTCTACCTGGTGGCTGTTGTAGCATACCAGCCAACTGACCCTTCAGGCAACACTCTATTCAGAGACCCTGACATCAAGTGCTTCTTCAAGGGCCTCACACATCGCTGTCCCCCAGTGGCACCACCTATTCCTGCATGGTCGCTGTCCCTTGTCCTTGCCCAGCTTCTCAGGTATCCCTTTAAACCCCTCACGTTGGTGAATGAGTGCCTCCTTACCCTTAAGATGGTATTCCTTGTGGCAGTGACTTCAGCGCGACACACCTCAGAACTGGCAGCCCTCCGCATGGATGAGCCTTATCTCACTTGCCACAGGGACAAGGTGGTCCTTCAACTAGACATCACTTTCCTATACAAGGTTGTTTCAGAGTTCCACTTGGGACAGGACACTGTTCTCCTGAACTTCTTTCCACAGCCTACATCGCCTCTGGAAAAGTTCCTCCACACACTGGATGTGCGGCGGGCACTGGCATTCTACAAACACAGATCAGCCACCTACTGGCAATCTACCAGCCTCTTTATCTGTTACGGAGGTACAAGAAGAGGTGAGAAGGTCTCCACTCAATGCATTTCCAAATGGGTAGTGGAAGCGATTGTCATAGCTTACCAGCTGGCTAAATGACCAATCCCTGAGTCTCTATGGGCACATTCCACCAGAGCGGTCTCGATCTCCTCGGTGGCACTGGTGAGCCTGCCCCTCCAGGAACTGTGCAAGGCAGCTACTTGGTCGCAGCCATCCACGTTCATCCACCACTACAGACTGAATTGCAGGGCACTAAACGATGCACAATTTGGCAGGGCGGTCTTCCATCATGCAGTGACCTGTCCCTCCTCCATGGTAAGCTCTTCAGTTACCCAGGTGTGTGAGGCACAGAGACCACAAAAAAGAAGAACAGGTTGCTTACCTGTAGCTGTGGTTCTTCGAGTGGTCATCTGTGCCCTCACACACACCTGCCCAACCTCTTTACAACCAGGTCACTGCACCTGGCGGACTCAAAAGTGAGGGGAAGCTAGCTTGGTGGGCCCAAACATGCGCAGTATAAGGAAGGGGCGGGGCTTCCCATCAAGCTACAGAGCTTTTGAATGTCTGGTGGGGATCTGCGCAGGCGTGATCGAGCCAGGTGTGTGAGGGTACAGATGACCACTCAAAGAACCACAGCTACAGGTAAGCAACCTGTTCTTTCCCATAATCCTACTGTAGCACTCAAATTACTACAACAAACTTGCCTTTCCATGCTTAGAATTTGCAAATTGAAAATATTGAAACTTCTGTAAATAGGAGTTGGGGATGAAAGGAGACACTTTTTATTAATAAGTAACTGCAGACCAAGGTGATGTGATTAGTCCATCTGATAGCTTGGGAGGAGGAGTTTGATATGGATCTGTGAAGCCTCTGTGTTAGTTCAGTGGCAGCCTCAGATGCTGTTCCTAGATATGTCATACAAAGGAGATGTATATGTTCCTTCAAGTTGCCTGTCTAGTTATGGCAACCACATGAATTTCATACAGTTTTCTTAGGAAAGGTATACTCAGAGGTCATACCCACAGCACTTGATCTTCGTTGGCGATCTCTTATCCAACCAGGGCTGACTCAGCTTGCAAGATCAGACAAGTGTTAACCAGGGCTGACTATGTTTAATTTGTGAGATCAGATGGCATTTGGTGCCCTCAGGATATGTAGACCTGTGTGACATGACATCACATCATTCTTAATCAAGGCCCATGTATGTATGAGGGTTATGTGTGTCATTAGGAACCATATTTGCTCTCCTCCTTCCATTTAAAGTGGAGGTATGGGGAACAATATTCATATGACTCCATTTTAAGGAGAAAAGAGATTTTAACCCAATTATGAACGTGACTTTTTTTTACAATTATGCCAGTGAGGGACAGTTCTCATCAGGATTGTATTTGGGGAAGGAAGGGCAAAACTTACTTCCTTGCATGCTATTTTTTCCATGAATATTCCCCTGCATCCTTTGTGGTAGTTAAGGGGGAAACCTAGTTCCTAATGACACTTTGGAACATGAGCAATTTAAGTGTAAAACAGTAGAATTCAAGAACTTCTCTCTCTCTGCATCACCACACCTATTTTCAGGGCTCTGGATTCCTCAGCCTCTGCTGGATTGACAGTGTCCTGTCATCTAATTCATAATGGTATAATTATACTGAGTATAAATATAATACAGTTCTCCTTCCACACTTGCAGGTTTGATCTTCACGAATTTGTGAGGTGCCTGTGTGTCTTTCCCCCAGTTCTTCTCCTCCCATTCCCTTGTGTTATGCCAGGCGCAGAGAAGGAAGGCAAGTGCCCAGACAAAAGGCAAGGAAATGGGGGGGCATGCGTGTGCACCTTCTTTCTCTGCTCTGGAGCTTCCCCTCCTATTCCCTGGCCCCATCTCTGAGGACTCAAACCAGAGCAAAAGTGAAGTGGGGGACTTATGTCAGCTTTCCTTCTCCCCTCCAAAGCTCCCTCTCCCATTCCCTTGCCTCTGGCCCCAACAAAAAAAGGCAAGGGAATGGGGGGCAGAAAGGAATTGGAGGGGAATTGCGGAGAGAGGGAGTTATTCATGTTTTTTCCACTTTTGCAAGGGTTCTCTGTCCCAAACCCTTGCCAAGAACCTCACTGCCCCTGCCCAGATTGCATCATTATCCTGGGGCAAAAAAGCAGAGCTGCAGTGGGAATAGGCCTCCCACCAGTGAGTGTGCTACCAATGGTCAACAGCAAAGTTTGAGTTGGAACTTTAAGGAAGCCACTTGAGGGGAAGTGCTAGTTTCCCTACTGGAGAAAAGGGAAGAGTAATGGAATTGCTTATTTGTTTTGTACTTGCTTGTCTGAACTATCTGTAATTCTTAGCTACAGAAGATAGGGCTATTGCCCCTGCTGACAGGAGAGATGTGTTCTGAAGCAGGGAAGAGACATGGATTGAAACAGAAAGTGGTCACTATAACAGTTGGTGGCAGAAAGCAACAGAATGGGTTACATTATTGTGGGGGAAGGACACTTACATTTTGTGGCACAAGGGAAAGCAGCAGGTTCTTGATACTCTCTAACCCTCCTAGTATAGATTAGTCTGCAAAACCTTAGTAACAGATTGCCTGGTTTGAAATACTGTTGCAGAATGCCAGTTTGGTGAGTGGAAAAACAGTCATTCAGAATGTGATCCTGAATGAACATTTCAGTCTCACTTTATTAGACACTAGATTGGATGAATGGAGGAAGGGTCTTGCCTGGACTGTCTGCTTAGGTTTTCTGTGCTACAGCAGGCAAGTGTGACAGCATGCAATTGAACTAATTAACTAAGATCGTTAAGAATTTGTTAGTTCATGGAAAGGATTTCATTAACCACCTACTGACTCATCAAGTTTTCCCTCTTCAAAAATACCCCTACTTTTGCTGTGTTGTGAGTTGCTTTGACAGAGTAGAAGAGGGGAGAAATAACTTTGAAGCATGAGGTTGGGTACAGGCATAGACTTGTGACCATATTATCTACTTTACTAGACACGGGTCATATTCCTATTGCCTTTTCTGTGTAACTCTTGCCTCCCGCATATGGCTGGGTGCCTATGAACTGCAAACTGCAGCTGCTCAGAAAGAAAACAAAATATAACAATCATTCTCTTCTCAAAGAAAAAGTTATAAGGTGGTTCATTGCTCTTTTGGCAGGAACAGTCCATTATTAGAGTTTTGGACACTCTGGCTGCTGGAAGAAGAGAGGGCAGGGTTTTTTTTTTCTTTTTTTTAATAAATTTTCTGCTCTGCCTCCAGCTTCTTGCACTTATTGCATAGAGGAGAGAGAAAATCACCATATTATCTACTTTACTAGACACGGGTCATATTCCTATTGCCTTTTCTGTGTAACTCTTGCCTCCCGCATATGACTGGGTGCCTATGAACTGCAAACTGCAGCTGCTCAGAAAGAAAACAAAATATAACAATCATTCTCTTCTCAAAGAAAAAGTTATAAGGTGGTTCATTGCTCTTTTGGCAGGAACAGTCCATTATTAGAGTTTTGGACACTCTGGCTGCTGGAAGAAGAGAGGGCAGGGTTTTTTTTTTCTTTTTTTTAATAAATTTTCTGCTCTGCCTCCAGCTTCTTGCACTTATTGCATAGAGGAGAGAGAAAATCACTTTCTCCCTTTCCTTCCAGCAGATGCTTCTGCTGGATTGGATTCACTTCTATGGTTGGAAGGAACTTAGAACTTAAAATCCAGCCCATGGGAATGATTGTGTATTTAGAAGCAGTAATAAGTCTGAGCCTTGAGCATGGGATTATAAAGAGATGGTGTTTAAAGCTGTTGTAAGGTACGGTAGGAAGATTTAGGCAATGTTAATTTCCTCTAATATCCAAATATGACATACAGAAGAAAGATTATAAATTATATAGAAGGCATGTTAACTTTTCCTAACTAAAATAATGTTTTCAAAATGTTGTATGCCTATAACAACATACGTTAGCTGTCATAAGAGGAGTTTCAAAAGTTTCTTCAATTATGGGGTAGAATGGCGGCTCGCTTTTTGGAGAAAAAGGTATGAAATCTATTAGTGTATGCTCAAGCTCTTGAAATCCCTCAGCGTAGGTCTTGAGGTCCTAACTGTTGCTTTGTCAGCTATTTTTGCACAAGGCAGATGCCTCTGAATTGTAGCTTAAAATAGGCTGCATGCCTATGATTTTCGCCCATTTTCCTCTTCTTGGTTCTTCTTGTTAGGTTCCTGCTAAAATGGCTAGTTAGACAAATCCACAGTTGTGCCTTGTTGTTCTCTTTGTAAACCAAGATGTTAAACCAGGATTTATTCTTGCTGTATTGATTTTACCATCTACAAGGGTAAAATCCTGTGTTCACACAGTATGCTGATCAACCCTCTTCTCATGTATATGATTGTAGTAGCTGAAGGAGAAGCCAACATACAATTTATTCATGGAAAGATGGGGTTCTCATCTTCTGGTTTACACTTTTGTCCAAGTACAGCCAATAGCCACTCCAAAAAAACAAAAACAAAACCCAACAACCTAAGGATCACTTCTTGTAGTGAACAAATTTAGCAGGGGCAGTTTTGCAGTGGCTGAATTTTCCATTATGCTTACTTTTTCGAAGAACTATTGCCCTTCTGAAGCTCACAAGAAACAGTTGCTAGCATTTAACTTTGCCTATTCATTTCATGTGTAGTTTTAACTTAGTTCTTATCCTTTTAATCCAAAAATTTAAGTTTGGACACTCATGCTGTCTACCAACAACAACAACCCTGCAAGGTTTTTTTTGTCTCATTTTCACGTCATGTCTGTAAACTACGAATGGGCAACTGGCAGGAATTAAAGGGCCACATCAGCCCCCAGGGGACCCCATGAGACCCTGGAGGGCTATATGCTGCTTCTACTGTCTCCAGAATTTGGGATGTAAACTTTTTGTTTTGATCCCATTATGGCCAGTAGCACTCTCCAAATGCTGAGATGGGTGCTAATGGCCATTTTGCTCTTTTGGGAATATTTGCACCCCTCCTTACTTGTTCTGGTCTCAATGGGCTTTGGTTTTTTTGAGGAAAATGCATCCCACCCTGGAACAGGTGAAGGGGGTCATAGAAAGACCAAAAGCAGATTTAAATATCAGCAACACATCCACCATGCTGCCCAGGTTTTTGTTGTTTGGGCAGCAAAAGAGAGAAAAAGGGTTTTGATTTCCCAAAACCCATGGATCACATTTTCCCCACTCTTAGACCCATAGACACAGATACATAAAATTGAGAATTGATTGATACATAAAATTGAGAATTGATGATGCTTGACTATTTACTGTGTATGTTGTATACTATTGGAATTTATCTGGAAAGGAAAAGAAAATAGCTTCTAAGTTTTGTTTGAAAAAAATCTAGGTATAATATGTTCTGGAAATGAGAAGCAACAAAAGAATTTGTTTTCCTTTGGGGCTGGTTACAAGTGGATAGGAATATATGTATGTGAAGCAGAGGAAGAACTGTGTATAAGGGTAATAAATAAAAGCAGTATTAAATTCTTTATCAAATAAAATGTTAAATGACATACATTCTGTATAATGGTCCTTACACTGCTGAGATTGGTGTTTAAGCTTTTAGTCTTTGATATAAACTTGGAAAATTATCTTTTGTGAAAACCTCTTTTGCCCATGGGGTGTTTCCTGTGGTGCTTAGAAGTTGATGAACTGGTTAATAGAGTTGCTGATTCTTGAACATTTGTGGTATCCAAGATCAATGCAACATTGCTAACAGAGCCTCTATTAAGCAATTCTTTTAAACAAAGAAAATCTTGAAGCTAGTGACTACAGTCTGGTAAGTAGTGATTATAATTGTTAATAAAGTAACTTAAAAAAACAGTTTAATTGAAATAGGGCAATATTATCATTTCTTAATACTTTTGTATTTCAGGAGATGAGATGTTTCCAGATTGGAGCGCACCTTCCACTTAGGAATACTTGGAGGGCAGAGGAGCTATGATCTTCAATCTGAGAAACTGAACTGCAACCTCAGAGTTTAAATATATGTATAAAGAATACAGCCACCAGAAGAAATTAGGATGTTACTCCTGTTAATTTTAGATTAGCCTTGGTAGATGAATATTTAAGATGATCAGTAAAACTTGTTATAAAAACATATGATCCTTAGTTTTTATTTCACTTGAAATGGAGTCATGCCAGTGAAAAACTGACTAATGAAACTTGAATGAATATGTTTGTATTATACAGAGAATAAGTTTACACTTTATACACAGGGAAAACCTTTGGTTTCTTCAAATTTTCAGTGATATTTAAATGGCATCGCTCGTGAATGCAATTTAATATAGAAATTACAAATATGCCTAGGGAATAGGCAGAAAGTTGAAAAAAGAAAGTGTGCATTGCATCTTGTAGAGTAGACTAGAAAGTATGCTTTGTCACTTTGAATAACATGGGAAAACTGTAGGTTGCTGTTAAAAGTACCACAGAGAATGTCCATCAGGAAAGCTTTTCTCTGTAATGAAGCTTCTAATGAACAGTCTTTTCCCAGAAAATAAATTGGGATTTGTTTCCATAGGTCTTGGTAGTATGAAGGAGTTACATGCACAGGTATCTAAGTGACCAGTTGCAGGTTTTAGTTGATTTTGAGATCAGCAACATCTAATCACCTTTGGGCTTGTTTCTCTTGGGAACCAAACTACATGGGGAGGAAGGCTTTCTTTTATGATTTATGGATAGATGACTTAGAAGTTCCAATTCAAAGGCCTGTCTGGCACTCTGCTGTGTTTATTTTTAACACTTATGCAAATTTTGCTCTGCATTTTAGGAAATGAACTTAGTGACCATATCTGCTTTGCTCAGCTGCTGAAACATTGGCATATTTTACTTCGTTGCTAGCGGCTCATACTTCAAGAAATGCTCCCATTTTCCCTTTCATTGTGCATGGTGGGCTAAACATTTCCTGTGAAGTTGTACTGTTTATTTATTTCACTCTAACAAACCACTACCTGTAGGTCTCTGGGCACTGTACAGTGTGTTAAAAATATAAAATACAACCATTATATATAAAATACAGTACAAAATACAAAATGGCTAAAAAAGCTAATTGTTGCCTGGCAGCTGTAATGCCAGATACTGTTCTATAATACAGACTGTCCAGTCATTGAAAACTTAGGGAGCAGCAAAGAAGTATCACACAGCACATAGTTAAACTGTAAAATTCACTGCACAGGATGTAGGTAGGATTGCTATCTCGGATGGCTTTAAAAGAAGATTAGATACATTCATGGAGAATGAGAAATGCGAAATGGATAGTGCAGTTGTGTTCATATTCTTTTGACAAGACTCCATTTTTGGCAGCTGGGTGGCCACTGTGGTAATAGAATGTTGGACTAGAAGAAACTTTCGTTCTCAAGTTAAGTGTCAGTGATAAAATACTCCTGAAGAAATGGACACATTTGGTAAATTGACTGACTGTGAGAAGAACTTAACAGGAGGATTCATACTGACAGAAACAGAGAGGCAAATGAGGTCTTGAGGCTGGAGCTTGTGGCCAAAGGAGCAGAGGAAGCAGAGAGATCAGACATTAGTGGTAGATGTGACTTAGATTTGCTCTCTAAAACTTTGTTAGTTCAGCATTGTGTATCTCTGGGCAGATGAATCTGTATAACTCCTAGGGTGGAACTTTAAGCTGAAGACACCCACTTTAGGTGACAGTAGCTCTTATTCATCCCACCTCCCTTTTGAATTTGGCTGCAGTTTGGGGATTGTGACTGATTTTTTTCTGAAAGAGAAACAGTATAGCATTGTGAAACAATTTCCTTTTGTTCAGTTGGATTCCCTTACCTAACAGGGGCATTCTTGTACAAATTGAAGCCAGTAGCATATATTGTCCTTGTGGGAAATGTGTGAAACATCAGTATAATGACTTTAATTTGACCAGGCCCTCCCCCTCCCACCCCCTCCACTTGCTCAGAATATTAACTTAGATGAAGACAATGGGGAGATAACACAGAGGAATCACAAAATCACAAAAAATGAAGCCTTTCGTAAAATCAACCTTAACAGCTTAGAACAATAAAGACAATATAGTCAGTTTTCACTTTAACAAAAATTATGGTAATATCTGAAAAAGGCTCAGCTGCCCTTTTAAACTGAGAGGCCTTAAATGGTTGAAGTTTGAGACATAGGAAGATTTTGCCAATTAGAGAATTCAGATTCTGTACAGAAGATGACATTGTAAGAGGCTCAGGATTTTAAATCTAACATTAAAAAGAACATTCTGCAGATATATACAGCGTTTCTATTTTTTTTAAAGCCCCAGTGCTTTTTAATGTAGGAGAATCTGCTTTAGATCCTCATTATTCTCCTATACTCCCTGCTCCTACTGTATGTTCATATTGCTCGCTTTCTTGGGTTTACCTGACTGCACTCATTGGCTAAAATATGAAGTGGCATACTTACTGGGAAAAAAGGCACAATTGCTAGGGGAAAAGCCTGCTGAATTTTGTGGAACCTCTTGAGTACACATGGTCAGAGCTCCACCATAGAAATGGGGACAAGTAATTAGAGATCATATTAGGGAGTTTTATTTCATTTCTTTTGGGACTTTTGCTTTCTGTGTTCTTGTGCTATTCTTAGCAGGTATGAAGTACACAGGCAAACTAAAGAGAGACGGGAAACAAATGAGAAAACAAGGTGCAGTCTTTTCCTGCTCCCTAACTCCTCCACACCCTGTATGTCCATGAGTTTGTGGTTGAACTCAATGATTGAGGCTTTGCATGAAAGTTAGTATCTCTTAAGGAAAGTTGGCTTTCTAGGAACAAACCTAGAAATTGCTCCAAAGTTGCCAGTTTAGCACTACCATACAAGCATCCCCTGAGAAATAAAATTAAAAAGGCACAATTTTGGTAAGGCAGCTTCTAAACACAATATAGAAAAACTGAAGAAATCAGGACAGCAATTAAAGTTTTCAGGGTCTGAGAGAATATATTTTGGTGGGAAGAATAAACTACTGGTAGAAAGATAGGTAAGATTAAAACAGTGCCTTGAAGACTGTTAAAACAAGGCCAAAATGCTGCAGAAATGCAGTAATAATATTAGTATTGTGCTGAAACAGAACACTAATATTTTCTTTAATCTTCTGTGGCATTTAGAAATTATTGTAGTAACTAATTGCTGCTTATTGTTTGCTATCTAAGTCAGTTTTAACTTATGGCATTTCTAGGAATGAGATTTCCAATTGATCATTTGCCTGTAATATTTTCTGAATAGTTGTTCCTTGAAAATGACATTATGACATTATGGTATGTCTCATTCTGATTCTCTGAACTGAGGCAATATATTTGTTCAGAAGATCAATTAAGCTGGATTTTAATAAAAGTTAATGTGATACAGTGTTTGTTTTATTTTTATGTCACTCCTATTACATCTACATGCCTGTGTAAATCTGTTTGCGCTCGCTAATTTAACTGTATGTAATACCCACTTCAGTGTGTAAGGTTTCTATATTTTGTATGTGGCTTTGAACAAGCTAGGGAAAATATTTAATGTATTGATGCATTTAATGCAAGTATTAAATGAAATGCGCATCAACTTATAGAATGACTGACCATAGCAACATTCAGCACCACCGTTTTCATCCAACTACTGTCTGGCAATGAGATGTTTCAAGAGGAGGCAAGAAGTTGTACATCTATTTCCTTGCGTGAAGATGACCTAAATTAAAGATACAAGCATAAGGAATATATTTTCTGTTGTTTTTCCTGTGTGAGCTAAGCAACTACTGTCCTTTAGAGCATGTACAATCCAAATCCAGTTTCTAAAGTACTGGGTATAACCTACTATGCAAATTGTCCTTTGCGTGCATGATGATTTCGCTCTCCCTTCCCCACTTCCGTCAGCACTCTCTGCCCACTGAAAAGCCTCTCCAGAAGGCCAGAGGGTTCTACCAAAAATATAGCAGCGTCTTCTAAGTCACCTAGAATGGGAGGGAGGAATTTTGTGCTGTTCCTGCATGTTTCCCGATTTTAGTCATCTTTCTTCTCCAAGACTAGCCTGTATTATTCAGCAGAGTTGGTGCCAGGGACTGCAGAAGGGGAGGAAAAGGTCCATTGTGAAAACTAGCTCTCCACTCACACACAGTTGGATGTATTAGACCTTTCAAAGTGAGACTGAAATCTAGCTTCCATCTTTGTAACTTTTTTTTTTTTAAGAAGAGCAATCAATAGCTCTAAGCAGCTTGTTCTAAAACTTCAAATTGAAGTTTATTTTGTTATAAATGTTTTTCTCATTTCCTTGAATTTGGGGTTATAGGTTGAAACTGTTTACAGGATTATGTTGTGTATTATGTTGAGCCATTTGTGCGGACATTTCTTTCAGTGTGTTTGCAACAAAACACTTGAAGGATTGTTTCTTAGACTTTTTTTAGGACAAGATACCAATTTTACTTGCTCTCAAATGCCTGCCTAGATGTGTTCTGGTAACAGACAGGTGCTTTCTGTAGATTATGGTTTGGAGGTGTTTGTATCAATGATTGATGACATGTAACTGTATTGAGAATGATGAATGATGAAAAGCATATAGAGAACTGTATCATACATTCTACCAGGCATCTGTTAGATGTAAACCAAGAAATATGATTATGTGTTTGGTTTTTTTTAAGTAAATAAGAGAACCACCAATTAAGTCAATATAACACCCTGTTGTGTAGGTTGACAAGTTTTAAGTGCTCAGTCTTTCATAAGTTGATTCTAGCTAGTGATTCTGTCTGTTTGCATTGTAAAATGGAGCATTCTTGAAAGCTTCTGAGTCTTGTTTCTCTGACAGAAGAGGTAGGTTGTTAGAGGAAAACCTAGAGCTAGATAAGACTATCTTTTTTTCAAGTAATGAATTCCAGTTAGCCAAGAAGTACCCATCAGGAGCTCCATGTTTTTTTTAACCTTAATCAGTATGGGAAGCATTGACAAGAGATAGTGATCTGGGAACACAGTACGATTCAAATGTCCTTTTTTAAATTAAGACGAATGGCACCAGTTGATTTTCTTAACACATGATCTTAAAGATAGATGTGTTTTAAATATCAAAAGCATTTAATTTGTGTTCAGTCTGGAAACCAAGCATATGTATTGTCAGTAAGATGAATATGGGATAATCACAGTGGTACAAATCAAGGTCTTGACATATATGTTAAAACTAATGTTAGAAAACATCCATATAGTTTGCTGCATTAGGAAACTGGAGATTAGGATGAAGAGTATGATTATATCCATAGTTCATCACTAGAGATGTAATTTTACATTAGTGTTGTAGTGTTTCATTGATGTGCCACTCAGTCACGGATGCTTTAGGATCAGAGTTTATGTTTCCTTGCTATTAAATATGTTTTTTCTTAGGCCCAGTCTAAATTAGGGGCTCACTTTGATCATCATTTCCCTGCTCAACACACTCTACAGCACATCAGTAGCATTTTCATGCATGTTTGTCATAGCAGAAAATTCCTCATTTGACCTCTGTTTTTGCAGAGTGAGTGTCTTTTTTTTGGCCTGTGGCCTTATAGCAATATAGAGTCAATGTGTCTGGAGTGCAGTGATCATTTTACCTTTTTTTTTCATCAGCTTTCAGCATTTCAGGTGTTTAAATCAGCCAGATGACTTGACCTTTCCAATGTAACTTCTCTTGTTTTTTGTTAACACTTAACATGTTAACTCTCCCTTTCTCTTCCCCTCTCTGCCTTTCCCTCTCTGTCTCTTTTTCACTAGGGAACCCTTATGATTGGTGGTAAACAAGTGACTCTGGAATACAGCCAGTCTCCTGAATTTTGGAACTGCAAGCGGGTGAGTATATAGAAAGAGCCCTTTTAAAATTAGTGTGGAAAGATCAATGAGAAGGAGATTAGAAATATGATTTATTGTAGGTATTCCTAATGATCTGTTACTTTCTGAGGAAGAAATCTCAAGCCAATAAGAATTGTGGAGGGATATAAATACCTTTCCTTGGTAGAGAAAATACCTGTGTATGTTAAAAATGTGTTTTATTCTACATGGCTTCTCCCTATGCCCCCACCATGATGCCAGAGCTGGACCATTGGCAAGAGAAGTGTATGCAGACAGCTAGACTGGTACAGGGCTGAAAATTCTCCCTCTTAAGTTATGGAGGGGCAGCGTTTTTGATCAGAGGCCACATTTCCACAGGGGTAGTCTGGCACAACTATGTGCTGGTGGTGGGTGCAACCGAAGCCAGGAGCCAGAGCCAAAAGTAAGCAGTTGCACTTCTGTTCTCTGTCTTTGCCATCCCTTTCTTTCTTCTTTGCCTTTTATGGATTGCTAAGGAAGGGACATCAGACTTGCAGATGTCTTTTGAAATTAGGCCAAGAACTGTAGGTTGCCCACCCTTGTTCTAAGTGAACAGGTTCTTTCTGAATCAGAGCCCAGTATTAAAATTCCAGATGTCTTTTTTCCCCCTTTAAATTGGGGTGCAAAATGTGGCCTGTTCCTCCTCCCCGCATCCCTGCAGATCACAAATTCTTCAGGCGAAAAGGTGAAAATGAAGACAGTCACTGCTCCTGAAGGCCTCCAAAAGAGTTACTGGAGGGCACCCACCTTCCCCATGCTGGAAAATGCTACCAAAATCTTGAAAATTGCAGCCAGAAATCACTTCCAGTTGAGATTTCCAGCTGATTTGGGGCTGAATTCTACATGATATGGTCAACCATGGGGTCAAAAATTGGGCCCCAACTGTAGTTCCCCTGCTTTAAATATATCTATATTAAAACAATAAGATGGAGAACCAGTGCGTTGAAGTAGTTTGAATGTTAGACTATGCTTCTGAGAGACAAATGTTGGAATGCTCACAGAGTCATAGAAAAACCTGCTGGGTGACCTTGGGAAGTCATTCTCTCAGCCTGAGAGGAAGGCAGTCCCCTACAGCAGAACCGCTGAGAATACTTCATGATAGGATTGTCATGAGTCAGAGTTAAACTGAAGGGATATAAAATAAAAATGACCAATTAAAACAAGACATTCATAGCACATTTTGGTTTTTGCAATGTAAAAGTGTATGTAAAAAATGAAGAACTGCCTTTTGCTCAATTGTCAATACTGATTTCAAGTTTTAAAATAACTTCCTCACAAAAATGTTTGTGTTTTGTTCTGAGCAGTGGTGACATGTATACTAGGTTGAAGTATCTGTGCCCCTGCAAAATTGCTGGGGCCCAGCTCCCATCATCTTTTATTACTGACTGAGACAGATGGGAGTTTGCCTCCAACAGCATCTGGAGAGCTAGCTTTTCCATCTTTTATGTGTAGCCATGTTTCTACTCTTTGTTATTTGATTTTTGTATTTCTTGGTTGTTATCCTCATCATAGTTATTCTTTTTGGTAGCGATAGTCATAGAAGCAGCTGAAGGAAGAAATAATCACAGCAGGAAACAATGCTAGCTTAAGCATTTTCATCAGTGTTTTTTATTCCAATGACTTATATAGCCAGTGAGATATAACACATTTGAGATGTTGCTTCTTCCATTTTAGACCTTTCCATTGTTGTGCTCCAGTGCACTTTGCCTAAAGCTCAAGTTGCATACTATGGTCGCAACTTGTTTGCAAATTTTCTGTCAGCCTACAACTTCAGCAATGTATAGCTGGAAAAAAATGTGTAATAAGACACTAAATGAGTGCCATCCTCTTCTCTCTCCATCCTGTACTACTTTGGCTGCTGCTTCGAGGGATTGTTAGGAGTGCTATTGACACATCACACTTTAAGTTAGACCAGATTTCGGAACTGTGAGGGCTGTGGATGGCATTGCTCTTGATGGGGATCACTGTGGTTCTTGGGACCTCCACTGAGCTCACCAAAACCCTCAGCATCCCTCCAAATATTTTTCTGGCCAAGAATGCCACTTTTTACAGGTTAAAAAAAAAACCTCACTTCTTTCCATTCCAAAGATACTTAAAAGCCTGCTTTAGTACCCCCTCTCCCAATTCTAATCACAGTTGGAAAAGGATGTGATGTCACTTTCAGTTACTCTGAATAGGAGGTGTGACATCACAGTGTGGTCCTCTGGACCTCCAGAGGTGGCTGAAATGGGGTGGCCAGATACTCTGGAGTTGGGAGCAGGTCCAGGCCTGAACTAGACATTGCCACATAGGTGGCAGCACCTCTGCATCTTGTTATAAAATGTAGCTTGACCCTTAATAAAGCAATAGATTTTGTTCATCAGAATGTTTCTTTCTGTGCATACAAATGGAAAATTACCATAGAGAGGCTTAAGCACCTTCTCCTTATATTACATCTTTTTGCATTGCAGTGTAAAGTGTCCACTGTAGCGTATCGTTCATGCTGCAATTTCTGCAAAATGCCAAGAACAGGTGAGCTTTCTTTCGCTACTGTGTTAGGATTTTGTGTATGAGTAGGAAAACGAATTGTAAATGAATTTTAAAAAGTGGGGTGCATATATTATTAGGCATTTTCAGTAGTATTGGATTAAGTACTATGCTTCTTTCTACAGATGTTTAGTTTAATGAAGAAAGCTCTTGCAAAATAAGTATAGGGAAAGAATAGAACTTGGAAAACATGCTTTTGGGAGGATACAGCTCCCAGAATCCCTCAGCCAACCTGGCCAATGGCCACACTGGCTGTGGGATTCTGTGAGTTGTAGTCCCACAAAATAAAACTTCCAAGCTGTAGGAAAGAACATTCTTCTAGTACCAGTTTTGGTGTGTTGTTCTGAAGGTAAAGCATTGCCTCAAAAGACTCTCTAATCCTGTGTTGGTAGGACAAGTGTTACTAAAGGTGGTGGAAGTACCTGAGAAATTGGTGAAAAGTAAATGATACAGAATTATGAGTAACAAACTCCAAATAAATAAATTACTTGTGGCACAATGGAAGCCCGTACATTGTTTGTGTGATCCAACACTTCCCTCAGTCAAAGAAATGTAAAAGTATTGTGTTCTCAGCTAAGTCTGTTCTACATAGACTTGTATGTAGAAAGGCAGAAAGCAATTTAAGTGGTATATGCCATCAAGAATATATGACTGAAAAAAGAGCAGTTCTAACATTACTGAAATTGCTTTCTTTAATGTCACGTTTTCACAGTAACGGAAGAAAAAGTTGAAAAGGAGGAAGAAGAGTTACCTGAGAAACCAGCACCAGTGGGAGAACATCTTGAGGAGCCTGTTCCTTTACAGGAACCAGCTGCTCAGAAAGCTGCTTCTGAACAGCAGTGCCAGCCTCCAGACAGTGAACCCAAGAAGAAGGATGAAAGCAGGGAACAGTGCTCTTCACAGGAAAGAAGAAGGGACTCTGAAACATACCCACCTCGAAAAGAAAACCAAGACCGTGGTTCAAGGAGGACCATGGAGACCAAGCATCAAGATGATGAGAGTAAAAGTAAGTGGAGAGTACTTGCAGCCTTATTGTCTTACTTGCTTTCCTTATGAACACTTGGACTTTAGTAATTTGTATGACAATTTTAAATTGCAGGTGGCAATCTAGCAGTCTCTTTGTTGTTTATCAGTTATGACCCTGAATACCTTTCATGTCATCCAGACCTAGAAAAAATTCAGTTTACCTGTTCCAAAAGTAATCGATCCTTTTCCTTTTTCTTTCCCCACAGCAATTATGTTAAAACGCATCCCGCGCTTCACTCCACCAGAAGTGATTGTGGGACTTCTGGCACCTTATGTTCGCCTCTCCACTTCAAGTGTGCGGGTGATGAAGAACAAGGCTGGCCGGATGGGCTACACTTATGGCTTCATTGAACTGGACTCACATGCTGTATGTTACCTTCTCTTCCGTTACCCACTTCATAGTTTCTGTACAGTGTAGTATTAAGCTGATAAAATGTATGCCATTGGTTCATTGTGCCGTGGCCCCATTTTGGTTTGTTTTGATTAACCACTTTATGTTCATTATTTTATATTGTTCTTGGCTTCCTTGAAGGCTGAAATGCTCTCAGTTATGATATTAGAGCTTTTAAATTTGTTTGGTTCTTCCACCTTCTCTTTCTACAGCTGGCAAACAGTGACTTACTTGCATGTAATGCTGCCACATGGTATAATATTAAGTGTGTAAGCCTGTGAAAACTTCAGGTTTGCAT
Source organism: Ctenosaura bakeri (assembly GCA_948474755.1). Classification (NCBI taxonomy): domain Eukaryota; kingdom Metazoa; phylum Chordata; class Lepidosauria; order Squamata; family Iguanidae; genus Ctenosaura; species Ctenosaura bakeri. The sequence continues at coordinate 35,076 of CAOLHI010005629.1, forward strand.
ATACCATCTCCCAGCTATGAGGAGAATATTATTTTTGATTAATTGGAGTTTTATTTTACATTCAAATCCCTCACTTCTGATTAGTCTTAATTTTGGTTTATTAAACTGAGTCAGTTTCATAACGCACAGCCTGAAGTTGGTTTGTTTTAGTAACTCAAACTTGAGCACAGTTTGTTTCATTTTGAAAGTGGACACCTGACCATGAGTAGCCATTGCTCCAGGGATTTATCCTGTGTCCAGTGTAACTTACTGTCTACCCACCATAACAATGCCCATGGTATATATATCTAGATTTTTATATTAGATAATCATTTCTAGAGTGGTTTATTCTTTTGTGATTTAGTCTGTGCAGGTTGGTCATCCACACTGGGATTATATGGGAACATAATGGGAACCTGATGTGTCTAGCCACATAGTTCTGGGATAATTGCAGGGAAATTAAGTAAGATTTAAGAGACACTCCAATCCTTAGACATTTTGGAACAGCTCAGACACAACTTGGAAGTTGTAACAAGTTGCAATACCGCCATTCTAAAGTAGTTTGGTGTGCCAAAAGGTAAACTACTTCCAGAAATCTAAATATGTGGTTTCATATTAAACTGTATTCCACTTTCTCTTACTCCATTAGCTTTACTAACATTTTCTTTTCCTGCTACCTTAAATGGCTTAAAGTATTTTGGTTACAAGATAAGTAACTGAGGTAGGCTTGTTATCATTGGCGTGTTCTACACATTACAGAGGACATGTTCCTCCTCTATTTCTATTTAAAAAGACTTTCTGTTTGGATAATCTACTGCTGTGCTACTTCACATAATAAAGACCAGGTAGTATCCTGGTGCAGCTGTTGTCAGAGGTGCTTAATGGATGAGACAAAAATGGTAGAAGCTCACTTGTTCCACTCGGGGGAACAATGAAAAATTACTTGGACTTGAGGCATCAGAAGAGTATGTGACACCTTGCTTAATGTATTTTCCTCATTGTTTTCTCAGGAGGCACTCCAGTTAGTGAAGGTTTTACAAGATCTGGATCCCCCAATCAGTATTGATGGCCGTGCAGTGGATGTAAATCTAGCCACAGGAAAAAGGAGGTAACGGATTCCTCTGTAAATGATTTTCATCTGTGTTACAGAATAGATCTACATACGCAGGTTGTTGGGTCAGCCCATTTTTTACAAAAATGGTGATAATATTATGGCTATATGAAGGTAAATCTCTGCACTACTGAATTCAACACATCATTCTTTCTGTAACAGACCACTTACTGTGGCCATGATAGCTTCCCTCCAAGTTGCTTGGAGGGTACATTTAGTTAATACAAATAGCTGTTGCCTCAACAGAGGACAAGCTACAAAGGTAATTGTAATATTATGGCTATATGAAGGCAAATCTCTGCACTACTGAATTCAACACATCATTCTTTCTGTAACAGACTACTTCTTCTTCGTGGTCTCTGTGCCTCACACATTAGGAGCTTTAGTGCCTGCGCAGTAGCATTTGGAAGATTCTAGAGCTTAGTAGCTTGGAGGGAACCCCTCCCCCATGCTGGTACTGCACATGCTCCTCCCGCCGAGCAACGGTCTCTCCTCAGTTCTTTTTCATCCGCCGTCGCGAACGGAAGATTCTTGGCTTCTTTCTTGCGGTTTGTCTTTTGGCTTGGCGTTTTCCACGGATTTCGGACTGGCTTGACTACTCTTTCGGATTTCGGATTCAGCTTCTGGTATTTGGACTTCCTTCCCCCTTCTTTCTTCGTTTTTTCGTCGTTCTTCGCTTCTTCTCGAACTTCTTAGACTTTCTCCTTTCTATGTCTGCACTTTTTAAGAAGTGCGTGTCGTGTGGGCGGAAGGTCGCTCTCTCTGATAAGCATTCGGAATGTCTCTTCTGTTTGGGCGAGACCCATAACACCCGGTCTTGCCCAATTTGCTGTGAGTTTACTTCCCAAACCCTTCGAAATCGATCATCGCGGCTCAAATCTTTCTGCTGGGAACAGTCGCTGAAGGCGAGGGAAGTGACTCCACGTGCTGTGATGGCAGAGACACCGAGAGCGACTACTTTGACGGCATCGGCGGCTCGGTACCGACGTCGAGGATGCCTATCTCCATGCTCCTGAGGATCCCCAAGCTGTCAGCGGTGGCTAAGACATCTAAGGGAACCCCCACGGCGACGAAGGCCTCAGACTCATCTAGGCCACTGACTGCGGCACAAAAGAAGCGTCCCGCTTCAGAGGCAGTAAAGGAGAAAGAGAAGGAGAAAGAGAAAGAAAAGGAGGAAGGAGAAGAGACACTCTCCCCCTCGGGAGGCGCATCCTCCGACTCCACCGATGACTCAGCTCCCAGAAGAACATGAGGAGCTATCAGAGCAGGGTGAGATAGTGGAGCTGTCCAATGAGGAGCAGTTCGCGGAGGTCTTGCCCCAGGAGGACCAGCCCATCTCACCATCAGAGGAACTGCCGGTTTTAACCGTGGTAGAGCGCCTGTCGAGTCGCCGCACTTCGGTGGTGTCAGTGCCAGGCGGTGGTCAGGCAGAGGCAGGGGAGCTGGTTAGAGGTACAGGGCTTTAATGCAGTCAAAACTCAAAAGTACAAAGCAAGCAGGCTTCTACACAGTCTTAACAGAAATAAACACAGGCTGTTAAAGTACATAAGGCAGGTTACTTCAACAAGGCGAACAGGATGACTGGTCTCAAGCGCGGTCAGGAACAAGGCACGGACAGCAGGACCACGGTTGACCGACGGTTGTTGCTCTGTGCCTTCCCCAGCCCGGCGCCTGCCTCAAATAGCCCTCCAAGCCAGGCGCCGGCCAATCAGGCGTGGCCATGTGGCTGCCCTCCAAGCCAGGCGCCGGCCAATCAGGCGTGGCCATGTGGCTGAGGGCTCGCAGCTGTGCTGTGTCTCACAGCTGCGAGCTCTCTGCCCATCGCCTCCTCTCCAGCAGGCGTCGAGACCGGCGAACCGCCTCCTTGGCCTGCCGCCGCTGCTGGAAAGGAGGAGGTGAGGCGAAGGCATCAGCCTCCTCCGGATCGGGGCCACAGGCAGACTCCCAGGCCTCCCACGGATTGGGGCCGCGGGTGGGCGGAGCCCCGGGAGCAGGCCCGGATCCCGCCCACCCCGGTAGGCCGGCCGACGTCGAGGGATCCGAGCCTGCAGCCTCGAGGTAAGTGGCTCCAGGCCCGGCAGCCTCTCCCGCGGCCGGCAGACCCACGCTGTCGGCCGCGGCGACCTCCAGACAAGGCCCATCAGCTGCAGCGGCCTCCGCACAGGCCCTGTCGGCCACAGTGACCTCCAGGTAGGCCCCGCCGGCCGCGGTGGCCTCCGCGCTGGCCCCGTTGGCCGCAGCGGCCTCCGAGTAGGCCCCGTCGGCCGCGGCGGCCTCTGCAGCGTCCGCCGCCACTTCAGCGGCGGCCTCAGGGGCAGCAACAGGCCCAGCCAGGCCCGTGCCCCTGACAGGTGGACCGACGACAGGAGGAGATGGAGTATCATCGGACCTCGCCCAGGCAACGGTCAGCCTTGGGCAAGAGCGCATCCCGCTCCCCGGAGCGGATGGTCAGGCTGCCATCTCCTCGGCGCCGGGAGTTGCGTGACGATCCGCACTCCCGTTCTTCCGGCTCTCACTACACCTCGGCTTCACATATAGCCAGGTGTGCCCGTGAGTCCGAATGGAGAGAGCGACCAGCACCTTACCGATCCCACTCACCATCCTACCGGGATCGTTATCATCCTGACACCAGGCACTGGGTGCCCCACAGGCGCTCTCGATCACCAGCTGGAGAAGCCCGTCGATCCCACTCGCCTGAGAGAGAAGCTCACCGGTATGAATGCTCCCGGAGTCGTTCGCCCAGAGAACACTGCCGTTATGAGCACTCCTATAGTGGTTCCCCGCCTCCCCGTTATCGGAGGTCCAGGGAGCCTTCGCCGCATTACCGGGTGGTGTCGCCCCCACCGAGGGTCACCTCCACTGCGACACGCCCAGTGGACATGACTTTGACACGTGCGGTGTGCCCCACTTCGACAGTAACTGTGGCGACTAAGTCGGTGCGGTCGGCGGTTCTCCCGGTGACGTCCTCTGCTACATTGAGGACAGCAACCACGGCCAAGGCAACCACGGCGGCAGCAGCTAGTGTGACTCCGACTGGGGCAACACATCAGTCCCCCCGGCGCAGGTCCAGGGATCGATCTCCGGAGTGATCTCCTGAACGGTCTCAGACTCCATCTTCTGACTCCTATGACTCCGGCGAAGAGTCTGAAGACTCCACCCCGGCCTCCCATGAGTCACCACTGTTGGGTTTTGGGGACCCTGTGCCAGAGACGGCGCCAGAGGACATACAGCAGTTCTCGGCCATGTTGCTTCATATGGCCGCCACCCTAGGCCTCAAGGTTGCCGAACTGGAGCCGGAGGAAGACGACCCGATCTTCCACTATGTGGAAGCTAAGCAGCAGACTGCTGCTCCACTACCGATCCTGCCAAAGCTCCTCAAGGCCGTGAAGCAGCCCTGGGCTAAACCGGTGACGGCTCAGCCCATACCTCATCGACTCGAGCACTTGTACCGGACGTAGAAGGAGAAGGCGGACTTCCTCTTCAGCCACCCAGTACCGAACTCGATCATTGTTGAGTCGGCCCAAGTTAAGGGAGGCAACAGGGTGCATACGACTCCGCCGGATTGCAAGGGCTGCAAGCTGGATGCCTTTGGGAGGAGGTTCTACTCCGCCTCCTCCCTTAACATCAGGGTGTCCAACACGCAGGCTTGCCTTGCGGCATACCTGCAGAACATCCTTGATCGGTTCACCCCTCTCTTGGCTGCGATCCCAGAGGAGAATCGCTCGACCGCAAGCCAACTGTACAGCGAGGCGGTGGCAATAACCAACCAACAGATAATCTGCTTGAAGCACGCCATGGAGGTTGCTTCGAGGGTGATGGTAGGTTCGGTTGCGCTCCGTCGACACGCCTGGCTGCGGTCGTCCGGGCTACAAGAGGACAGCTGGAAACGTATTGAGGACATCCCCTTTGACAGTCAGGGGTTGTTCAGTTCCACCACGGATGAGACCATGGACTCCATCGTCAAGGCCCGATTAACGGCCAAGAAGATGGGGATCCACCAACAGTCCCAAGTCCCTCTGGCTCATGCCAGACCTGGCGCAGGTCCTCAGCCTCCTCTTTCCAGCAGAGGTCTGCACAATGTGGACAGTCCCGGCCATCGTCAACCTCGTCAGCATGAAGACCTTTCAGACGACGACCGCCGATGTCGTCAAAGAAGTCTTCATCTGACACTAAGTCCAAATTTTGACCGCCCATGCGGGCGGCCACCGCACCCAACTTTCAGCCTCCCACTGGCCCTCGGAGATCAAGCGAGCCTGGCAAGACACCTCACGGAATGGCGTCACGTCACCACGGACTCTTGGGTGCTTTCCATCTCCGTCTTGGGTATGCCATAGAATTTCAAGATATTCCACCGCAAGGCGTCTACTATTCCACCCTGGCCAGCTCAGTCTTGCTGGAAGAGATCCAGTCCTTGCTTCAGAAAGGAGCGATCGAGAGGCTTCCATCTTCAGCCAGCAACACTGGCTTCTTCTCCCGGTACTTCACCGTACTGAAGACAGACGGATCTCTGCGGCCCATCCTAGGCCAGAGAGGGGTGAACGAATACATCCGCCCCAAAAGGTTCATGATGGTTACGCTTGCTTTGATCCTCCCCTTCCTTCGCCGAGGGGACTGGTTCGCCTCCATCGATCTCCGGGACGCTTATTTTCACATCGCCATTCGCCCTCAGCACAGACGGTACCTTCAGTTCGCGGTCGACGGCACCTGTTACCAGTACAGGGTGCTGCCCTTCGGACTATCCACCGCGCCCAGGGTCTTCACCAAATGCATGGCCCCAGTGGTATCGTTCCTGCGGACGAAGGGCGTCTCCATCTATCCCTATCTGGACGATTCGCTGTTGGTGGTGTCCTGCAGACAAAAACTTTACGACGCGATCCACCGGACTCTGACTCTCTTAACTCGCCTAGGCCTCCAGGTCAACCTGAAGAAGTCCCACCTCGAGCCGGCGAGGGTGGTCGACTTCAACGGGGCCATGCTAGACTCAGTATCGGCCAGGGCCTACCTACCGATGGAACAGGCACGGACGCTGTGGCGAGCCGCGTTGGCTGCGTACAATGCTCCGACAATGTCAGGCTACATGGCTTCCACCACCGCCGTGACCTACCTATCCAGGCTACATGCAAGACCTCTCCAGCACTGGTTTGTCCGAGCCTTCAATCCGCTGCGAGACAACCAGAGGCTGCAACTGCAACTACCGCCACAGGTCTGTCCATCCCTGCTATGGTGGCAGTCTTACAACGATCTCCTGTCGGGGATGCCTTTCCGCGAAGCGGCACCACAGGTCACGGTGACGACGGACGCGTCCCTGTACAGTTGGGGAGCGCACTGCAATGAGCTCAGAGTCTGGGGCCGGTGGATCGGCGACGAGACCGTCCTCCACATCAACGCCCTAGAACTCCTCGCCATTTGGAAGGCTCTGAGGGCATTTCGCCACCTCGTGACGGGCCGAACAGTGCTGATCCTGACGGACAACACGACGGCAGTCTGCTACATCAACAGGCAAGGAGGCACTCATTCGACCACCCTCCTCAACGTCGCCCTCAACCTTTGGGACTGGTGCATTCTGTTACGGATCCATCCAGTGGCTGTTCACCTGGCCGGGCAGGAGAACACCATGGCAGACGCCCTCAGCAGGGACACCTCTTCCCACCACGAGTGGTCCCTCTCCGACAGGGTGTTCCAGATGATCCGAGACCGCTGGGGCAAGCCGACGATCGACCTCTTCGCAACCAGCAAGAACGCGAAATGTCGCCGGTTCTGCTCGAGGGCCGGTCACAATCGAGGGTCCATGGGCGACGCCTTCCAGTTCTGGTGGAACGAGGGTCTCCTATACACATTCCCTCCGTTTCCCCTCCTCGGCCGAGTGATATCCAAGATCCTCGCCGACTGAGCAGATGTCGTCCTCATGGCCCCGTACCGGCCGAGGCAGCACTGGTTCGCTCCCCTGCTCCAGGCCGTGTGCGACTTCTCAGGCTCCCGTTGACGCCGGACCTGCTGTCTCACTCCGACGGCCTCGTACTCCACCCAGACCTGCCGCTCTTGGCCTTCCATGCCTGGAGGATATCGCCATAGCTGACCCCATCATCGGCAACGTCTTGACAGCGGCTAGGAAGGAGTCAACGCGCCACAACTACCACTACAAGTGGCGACACTTTGTGGCCTTTGCTGACGAAAGGAGGGAGACGGTATCGCCTGTCAACCTCCCTACCGTGCTCCACTTCCTACTGCACCTTCGGCAGCAGGGCTTGGCCTTCCCGTCGCTGAGGGTGTATCTCGCTGCTATCGTGGCATACCAACCGCCACGATCCCCGTCGGCAGCCCTCTTCCGGGACGATACCATTAAGCAGTTCCTGAAGGGCCTGCAGCACCTCTACCCGCCAGTATCGCCGCCGCTACCGCCGTGGTCCTTATCCTTGGTGCTATCGCAGCTGACAAGATCGCCATTCGAGCCCATGGCGACTCCTGACTACAGGCTGCTTACTTTGAAGACTGCCTTCCTGGTGGCTGTCACCTCGGCCAGGCGAGCAGGGGAGCTGACAGCTCCACGAGCAGATGAACCTTCCTCGTCTTTCACAGAGACAAGGTCGTCCTTCGGCCGGACATTTCTTTTTTGCCAAAGGTGGTGTCCAGTTTCCATCTCAACCAAGACATCATCCAACCGACCTTCTTCCCAAACCCGACGACACCGTTGGAGCGGTCCCTTCACTCCCTGGATGTTCGTCTGGCCTTGGCGTTTTACAAGGACAGGACTGCCCCTTTCTGACAAACTCCACAGCTTTTTGTCTGCTACGGCAGGTGTCGACGGGGCCACAAGGTATCCACCCAGCACTTCTCCAAGTGGGTGGTACAGACTATAGAGCTGGCGTATGAGCTCGCCAAGAAGCCTTCGCCAGCCTTCCTTCGGACCCATTCCACCAGGGCCGTGGCAACATCTGCTGCCCTCCTGAGAGGAGTTGAAGTCCATGAACTCTGCCGTGTGGCGACCTAGTCTCAACCATCGACTTTCGTGCGCCACTACAGGCTTGACTGCTGGTCTCGTAGAGATGCTCAGTTTGGACGTGAGGTGTTGGCTTCCGTTCTCTAGGACCTGACCCGCCATCCAACCGGTAAGCTAAACAGTCTCCTAATGTGTGAGACACAGAGACCACGAAGAAGAAGAACAGGTTGCTTACCTGTAACTGTTGTTCTTCGAGTGGTCATCTGTGCCCTCACACATACCCACCCTTCCATCCCCTCTTTTTTAGGTCCCTGTATGTTCTACGGCGGACTACAGAACTGAGGAGAGACTGTTGCTCGATGGGAGGAGCATGCGCAGTACCGGCATGAGGGAGGGGTTCCCGCCAAGCTACTAAGCTCTAGAATCTTCCGAACGCTACTGCGTAGGCGCGAAAGCTCCTAATGTGTGAGGGCACAGATGACCACTCGAAGAACTACAGTTACAGGTAAGCAACCTGTTCTTACTGTGGCCATGATAGCTTCCCTCCAAGTTGCTTGGAGGGTACATTTAGTTAATACAAATAGCTGTTGCCTCAACAGAGGACAAGCTACAAAGGTAATTGTAATGTCCCTTTCTCCATAGAAGAGCTGTGTCTTTACCACTATTTTTACTACTGGAGCTCTGCTTATGTTGGAATTTTCTATCCCTGTATTCTAGTTAGATATATCTTAGTATATTGTATTTTTATTGTATATTGTATAGTATATTGTATTTTATTTATCATGCTAGCCAAGTGGCTAGCTACTATTGTAATGCAAAATTAACGTTTTCCATCTCTGCAACACATTCAGAACTCTTTGTTAACTCGTTATTAACTGTTAATAATTCTTATTAATTCAGGTCTGTCTTATTCTCTTTCTAGAAATGAATATGGAGACCATGGTGATTTTTCCCGCTTTGGCCAGGTATACGTGCAGCCTGATCTGTGGTGACAATCAAGATAGTTAGCCATTTTCTTCCAGCTGTGCTGAGACTGAATAACAGAATAGTTCTACATATAAGTATTTGCTGGCATTCTAAAACTTTTTGCAAAAGTTGCTGAAAGCTTGTTTTTCTTCTGTTGGAGAGAGCTGCAGAGTGTTAACAAAAAAAATAAAAATAAAAAATCAAAGAGTATTCCAAGTACAATCAGTTGGAAACAAAATTGAAATCATAGCAGGCTGTTAAGCTTGTATTATTACTGAATTAAAGTTTATTTTAACATCTGTGGTGATTTCATAATTCTTTTCTATTTATTTTACATTCAAAATGTAAAGAATAAAAGTGTATATATGCCTAGGCTTATGGCCATAAGGACTCTCTTGAGAAGGAGGAAAATGGAGCGAGGAGGCACTGGGAAACAAAACAATGCCAAAAGAGAAAATATGTCTCTTGCTATACAAACTGTCCAGCCTTGTTTTCCTTCCCATTTCTAAACAAGACTTATCATAACCATTAATCTAGCTTGCTTGCCAAGGATGAGAGGCCCCAGACTTCTGTGTGAACTGTAAAACAATGTGTGTGTAAAACAGCTGCTTGATGAGCCAAACAGTGAAACAGAACTGTCCCATGGCTCCAGCAGTCCTGTTATCCAAATAAGAGCAGATTGACAGTGGCTGCTATGCATGTTACCCCAAACCTCCACGTGTGCAATTTCTAGCTCATGTGAAGCATTGCATCCTGATACCTAAAATGGTGGCAGTGTGCGCGCAGACATGGATAAACATCTGTGCATGTGTTGCCGCTGTTGAATATAATGGGATACAAGCATTTGTGTTTTTTCTTATTTTTGATGGTTCCTCGAATGGAACCTTTGCATACATGGAGGGGGCCACTGTACTTTATACAGTAAGGATTAGATTACTGTCACTCCTACCCTCCTCCCAGGCGAGCAAGAAGTGGTCCTTTTCAGTAAACGTAGAAAACTAGGTATTTCTGTCCCACATTTTTGGCCTGCATTAGAACTGTTTGGTGTCAATATATGATAGCCTATTGGCTTTTTTGGGCTATGCCTGAATCCTAGAGAAGTATATTTGTACTCTATATATGCTACATTAGGGCATGTGAATTAGCTTTGAATGTTTATAATGGCGAAATGTTCAGCAGTTATATTTTTAAAGGTGTTTATATTTTAGGGCAAGCGGGACAGGAATGACAGGCGAGGCTCTGATTCACAGAAACGACGATCAGATTGTAAGACACAACCTCATTCTTTTTTCAACTATTCTTCTTGGCACTTTGCAGTTACTAATTATGATAACTTTGCAGTTTGCAGTTACTAATTATGATAACTCACTATTATTATTGATGATTTCAATCAAAACGAAAAGCCCACAAACAGACCTTTTTTAAAAAAATATGGTTATGCTTTAAAGCAATTAAAGAAGTGAAGGCTATTCTTGCCTTAAGATGTTTGTCATCTGTTGGAAGCACATGACCTTTTTCTCTGTTTCTTTCCCCTTAGCTTCTTCTGATGTTTCCACTTTCATTTATGACCCAGACACTGGAAATTATTTTGACCCCATATCAGGGGTATATTATGATCCCAATACTCAGGTAAGAGTATGTGAATGTGCGTGTCCTCATTTTGCCCTTTGTGTACCAGGAAATGTTATCTAAATATTTTCAAATATCTCCATCTAGAGAGAAATACCAATGGGTCGAGAAGCCTCTGCATCACCACCACCACGTAGCAGTGGAAGGAGGCATAAGAGCAGGGAAAGGTCAACTGAAAGGGAGGAGACCTACAGCAGAGATAACAGAGAGAGACGAGAGAGACACAGAAACAAATCAGCCAAGGTACCTATCTGTGTCATCAAATCACTGTTATGAATCTCATGACTTGCATAGGCTCGGCCTGTTGAGAGGACTGAGGAATCATGCTACTGTAGCTGAAATCTACCTGTGAAACTAGTTAGGTCTAGAAATTTGCAAGAAATACATAGGGATGGGGTTTCCTTAAACCATAGATTATCCAGTTTTGTTTCCAATTTATAATCATTCTTTAACAACTGGTTTCTTAAAGTTACAGGCTATTATCTCAGATTGCTCAGACTCTGGTTTTCCTGTTAAACAACCTGGATAAATTGCAGAATTGTCCAGTTTCATCTCTTTTGGAAATGTAAACAGGCCACTTAGGTATAACAGTATTTTATAAGCATCTGTGATGCCATGATTGTAAAAATAGGATTGTAAGTAGACAAGATGTACAGTAAACAAACTATTATTGTAGAAATCCCTGATGATTTTCATCACATTCTAAGAACTACCCAACACATGGATATATTGAACTTGTCTGTATTTAAAAGCATGTTGTTCTTGGTCTCGGCACTAAGGAGCAATGCTGACTAAATTCTAGAGGGGGAAACTAACCTAGAGGAAAATCTTAAGAGTGGTAGTTTGGAGTGTTTTCTCCAACATCACATGCAGTGCATAGCAAACAGGTCATGATACTGTGTTTGAGCGCCTCTTGGAAGTTTTGGGACTCTTAATTGGTTAGCCACTACTTGTTATATCTCGTCATTCTTGAGAGTAAAAGATGAAAAATGAGTGAAAGAGAACAAGGAAAAATGTTTTGCTGTACTCCTCCTTTTAAAAGGGACACATCCATCGAGAAGGGAAAAGAAAAGATATTGGTAAGAATAATTGACTTGTAAAGCATTTGGTGGAGAAGCCAGGGTAGTTGTTAAGTTTTAATTCCCAGTCTTGTTTCAGAATGAGCCCCAAGAGGAAAGGCTTCCTGCAGAAGATGTCTTTAAAAAGCCACTACCTCCAACACTGAAGAAAGAAGAGAGTGCACCTCCAGTAAGAAGAATTTACTTGGCATTTATTTACTAGAACATTTTCTTCTTCCTCAGGTTTAGTTGTGATTCAGTAATCTTGGCCATATTGAAACATGCCTAGTGTGAACAGCAGTAAACTAGCCAACAGCAATTTGAGCTGAGTACTGTTCTGCCACCTCCCTGTCTCTGACCCCCAGTTGACAGCTGCACTGGACAACTGCTGGGTGGTTTATGAAGAGCTTAAGCTGAACTGGGGGTAGTTTTTAAGAATGCCTCCAAAAGCCCTGTCAGACCGTCAGGGTTACCTAAAAAGACTACATGATTGCATGTAAGTCATACTCCTTTTTCTTTTTTTCTACAGCCAAAGGTGGTGAATCCTCTCATAGGACTCCTTGGAGAGTATGGTGGAGACAGTGACAATGAGGAGGAGGAAGAAGAAGAAGAACAAACACAGCCACAGCCACCACCTCAGCCTCAGCCTCCACGTCCACCAGTGCAACAAGAGGAACAGCCTCAAAAGGCTGAAAATGATGAAGATAAGCTGACTGACTGGAATAAGTTAGCTTGTTTGCTTTGTCGAAGGCAGTTTCCAAATAAGGAAGTACTGATAAAACATCAACAGCTTTCCAACCTTCACAAAGTAAGAAGGAAAACAATACATTCAAGGAGAGTCTGCTGTTTTTCTTGAATTTTGCTTCATTTAACTAATTTTCTGCCTGGTAGGAATGTTAGAAATAACATCAGACATGAGAAAGTTTCATGGTAAGGTCTTTTCCAGATCTGGGCTTGAGCCATGCTGTGTTCACAGACTGTGGACATGGCAATACAAAGTTACCCAATCAGTTGCAATTGAACAGTAGTAGGATTACAGATCTAGCATAGTACAACTGTTCACGTAGCCTCTTATGTGGGAAATTAAATGAAGAATTAAGGCTGTGAGAGGAGGACAAGTTCATTCACATCCACATTAGCAGTTTCAATTTCAGTATTTTTCTTGTTGCTTCAACAACAGTGTTCAATGGTTTATCCACAAACCACAGTTTCAGATAAGAGGTTTTCTTAGATGATGGGAATCTTTAAAAATATTTCAGGCTCATTTATTTAAGACACCCTACATTTCCTACATCCTAGTGCTAGGAGAAAGGTGGGACATAAATCAAATAATTATTTTTCTGTTTCTGGGGGTGGAAAATGAACTGCACTGCTACTGCTACTTTTTTGTAGTGAGGCCTTGTTGGATGGTGGGACATGCAACAGGTCCTCTGTTGCTTATCTTAGATTTCAGGAACCCTTCTTTGGGAGGAGGTGGTCCTTCTTGTATCCAGGGCTCCAATCTGTTTAGGGTTTCCTAGGTCAAGACCAATAGCTTGAATTGGGCTTGGAAGCAAATTAGAAGCTACTGCGTTTCTTGTAAGATTGGTGTTATGTTGTGTCTAAAATGCACAACTGATAACATCTGGCTGCCATGCTTTGCACTGGCTGTAGCTTGTGAACACTTTTCAAGGGCAGCCCCATGTAGGGTATGTTAGAGTAGACTACTCTGTGCTGTAAGGTAGCAGATTTATTTATTTATTCATTCGTTCTTCATCAGACATTATATTCATGCCACCAGTAAAGAAATAGTCGAATACATTTTGAAGACGTCGTGGAGCTGTGCCATTCCTGCTTTTGTTGCCAGTGTAAACCTCTGCAAGTGAAATGAAAGATTTAGCTCAGGAACTGGACAAAACTGAGAACACTAATACTTGAACAAAGGTGACAGAAATCATGTTATCATCAGTTGTCAGTCCTTGGGTCAAACACATTAACAGTCTTCCTCACAAGTTGAGAGGTCCAGTGACCTGCATTTTCATATTTGGGATGCACATCCCACAGCAGCTGAATAAGGTGCCTCTCCTGCTCTGACCACAAGCCTCCATTAAGTGTGATTGATACCTTTCATTAGAGCAACTAATATTCAATATGTTGGAAGCATAAGGTTTACACATTACGCAAAGTAAGATGGACAGTTCACTTTGTGGGTGGCAATGGGTTTTTCAAACTTTGAGCCATGATTAATTTGTTAATCCAGTTAGAGAGATGTTAGTTCAAGCTGGAAGTGCATTTAAATAAGTTATTAGTTCTAGTACTGGAGTTCTGTCTTTCACAAAGTTCTTTCTTGATTTCTGATGCATGCTCTCCCAGCTGTTGAATTCTCACCCTTTCTTTTTCAGTGTTTTAACTGCTGTGGTAAAGTATTAAATCTGAAGCTTGCTTTATTTATTTAAAGTATTTCTGTGTCGCCTCCCTGCCCACTCTTGAGGTGATGAACAAATAAAAACCAATTAGTACAAATATAAAAACATTAAAATGTTCTTTAAAAACTTTTAAAAGCAGTCTAAACTTGTCATGGTTCGCTTTAAAAACCCACATTTGAAACCAGCTTCAAACCATGGATTCAGACTCTGCTTTAAAGTAAGTTTTGATTAATGGTAATCACAGAGTGAGTGGACTTGAACATGGAAATTATGGAGGGAGGAGGGTGCATGTGTGATTATCCTGATTTCTTTTTTATCAGTGATAAAGCAGTTTGCGATCAAAAATAAAAGCGTCAAAACATTCAATAAAATAATTGTTAAAATAGAGACTAAAGTACAGAATTCAACTAACATAAAATGAAAATACCTTCTCAGTAGAAAAAAGTCAACAATATATATCAGAAGTTCAGGGTCAGACGTTAGCAAGAGAATTAGATGAGTGAAATGCTTTTTTGAGCAAACCAGATTTTCATCTGACATTGAAAGATGACACTCACATGTTGAGCCTTTGTTTAGATGGCACTGAACCAAGATGGTGACTGAAGAGATTACATTCCTAGGAGATGTGTACCAGGCTTCATTTGACAAGTGCACAGAAAGGCAGCTCTCCTTTAAGAAAATTAGAAAGTGATATTCTTTGGGAACAGAGTAGTAAATGGAATAAATATTTGTGTGTGCACAGATATGTATAATGTATTGTGCATTCTTTAGTATATTTTGTCTTGTAATGTGCACTTACGTTGGCTTTGCTGAGTTTTCTAAATGCAAGAAGAAATATTTTTCATTGAAAATGTTAAGAGAATTCTAGAGCTATTTGTTTTTTATTCTTACAGCAAAACCTAGAAATTCATCGGAAGATAAAACGATCAGAGCAAGAGCTGGCGTATTTGGAAAGGCGAGAACGAGAGGTGACTGGGGATTGGGAGAGTTGTGTCTACTTTGCATGGCCCTGTATTGTTGAGGCGTTGCTGAAAGAAGGATCCTGATATGCAAACAAAATACTAATTTTACAGTGCTCCTCATTTGCAGTAGTGCACATGTGTATGTGGAGTGTAAGCTAGGAGCATCTAGACTGGGAATTTGGAAGAGAGGGGAAGAGAAGAACAGATAGTATTCCAGATGTTGTAGGAAATGACCTCTCATCAGACAGCATGATTAACAGTCATGGAGAATGGAGCAATGTCTGGAAGGCCACAGATTTTCTACTTCAGATCTATGCAGTAGACTGAAGTAAGTGACTCCAGAATGTGAATGACTCCAGAATGTGAATGAAACTGTCAATCTAGCCCATTATTGTCATACAATGACAATATTAAAAGGCAAGCACATCAGGGGAAAAATGATGTGTAATAATTTTGATGATACTAGACAAAGTCAACTGATACATTCCTTCTCTTTGTGACTTGTATGCTTCCCTTTGATTTCTCTTGTGATTTGAAGGTTTCTGATATTTATTTTTTCCCCCAATATGACATTAGTCCAATTGCTGTTCAGAAATAAAGCCATCTGTCAGGATAGGTTCCAAGGGGAACAAAATAAAACAACATGATAGTTCAAGAACATAGTTTGTTATGAACATCTAGCCTGAGGAACATTTCTGTGCTACGTAGAAAGACTGCTCAAAGGATTCATCATAGAACAGTGTTGAGGAATTTCCCTTGTAATGAGTTTAAGCTTTCTTCTAGAGTTGGCAGCCTGTTTCTCTTTGATAGGGAGATATTTGACAGAAAGATAGAGCTACTAAAAGATGTAGTTCTGACTGCAGAATTCAAACCCACAAGAGAAGAAAGGGCCCTATTCCAGTATTCTGCACTGTGCTGAGAGCCAGTGCTCAAACCTCTCTATCTTATTATACTCAATATCCAGTTCCAAACAGAACTGTAAATGGTATAGTCATATGCTTTCACTTTGATTTTGATGGAAGATTAAGTGGCAGAATGTTGTCCTTGGAACTATTTGGATATCGAATTAATAATACAATTTTAATTAATGAAGTGGGTAACATCCTGAAAAGTTAATACTGCTAACTTGTATGTCTACATATTCTTTGTTCACAGTGTCTGGAAGGTAAAGCAAGATAATCTGTTGAAGTGGTTAGGGACTAGATAATTTTCTCCACTGCTTAGATTAATTGTAATTTATGTAGTGAATTCCATTTAATATGGAAATTGATATGAACAAAAGAGTTTTGGACACCATAGCAAGGGAGGGAGATTCAGTGATGCCATCTTTACAAGTTCTGCTTTTTAATGTAAAGGGAAAGTTTAAAGAAAAGGGAAGTGACCGAAGAGAGAGATTTGAAGAACGTGATTCACCAGAGAGAAAGCGTCCAAGACCCTTCAGGAATTCTGAAAGGTAACGGCATGAAAGAAAGTGTCCAAAGTGCCCTTACAACTTATGAGACTTGTAAATGAAAAATGAAAACATTTTTTTTTCTTTTCTCCATATATATATACAATTGACCTTCCACATTTGTGGAATGACTTTCTTGAATTTGATTATTTGCAGATTTCTCCAATCCTACCCCCGAACTCATGCACTTTTTTTCCCCAGGGGGGCCTTTCATCTCGGTGGCTCTGATCAGGCCATGCAGTCCTTTAAAAATCCACCTCTGGTCCTCCTTCACCAGAACCAACACCACCATCCATAGACAGACTCACATTTTGATATTTGTGATTTCTCTATTTTTGTGGGCGTCCAATGCTCCAAATCCTAGCAACTGTGGATGGCTGACTGTAATGCCTTAGAGCGGTGTTAGTAATTGTGTGACCCTCAGGCTGCAGACACTCATCCTCCTAGAGCCAATTTCTTCCCTGCTCCAAAATGGACAAATAGCTCCAAAAGAAACGTTTCCTATTTAATGCTGTTTCAGGGGACTCCCACATCTTTTATGCATTGTTTAAAAACTAGAAGTGACCAAAATGCTAGTTTGGTAAAAAGTTGTGGGCGTTGCTTATAGAATTTGGGGTGGTGGTGGTGATGGTGGAAAACAGAGTCAGCATGGCTCCCAGATCTTCTGCAGTTGGCCACCCTTTCTTTAGAGCGATCGTACCACCTTGCATACATTTTCAATAATCTTTACAATGTAATGTAAAAAGGCAGATCAGTATTTTCACACTGAAGGTTGGAGGCTGAGACAAAGAAAATGGCTTTGCTTTTAGTCTCCCTTAGGTTTTCCCTCCCACTAGGCTGAGAGAGAATCAGTGAGGGGTTTATTGGTTTGCCCTGCTAGTTGCAACATCACACTAGTTTTCATTTTTATTTATATAGTTATCATATGCAAATAATTAAGAAATTATATTAGTATATGTCTCATACATTGGAGAGATTAAAACACAGTTTGTGGCATGTATTTTCAAGTTAAATACTCTAAAGGCACCAGATCTCACCTGATCTTGGAAGGTAAGCAGGGTCAGCTCTGGATAGTACTTAGATAGGAGGCTGCCAACCAGGTGCTGTAGGCTACATTTCAGAGGAATGAACTGGCAAAATGACCTCTTGAGTATTCCTTGCCTAAGAAAACTCTGTGAAATTTACCGGATCACCATAAGTTGACGGGTGACTTGAAGACACATGGCCCACATTTTCCCCTTTGAATAGTTCTGGAAAATTGGTTCTTCTTCGTGGTCTCTGTGCCTTCATACACTAGGAGCTTTAGCGCCTGCGCGGTAGCGTTCGGAAACTTCTAGAGCTTGTTCGCTTGGCGGGAACCCCTCCCCCACGCCGGTACTGCGCATGCTCCTCCCGCCGAGCAACGGTCTCTCCTCAGTTCTTTCTCGTCCGCCGCCGCGTACGGAAGGTTCTTTAGTTTGTTCCTCTCACGTCGTGCTTGGCTTGCTGTTTTTTCACGGTTTTACGGACTTTCGGACTGTCTTTGACCTCTCTTTCGGACTCCCCCTTCGGTTTTCGTCTTTTTGGATTTCGGAGTTTGGCGTTTCTTCGTCTTATGTCCGCGCTCTTTAAGAAGTGCGTGTCCTGCGGCCGCAAGGTTGCCCTCAACGACGGCCATAAGGAGTGTCTTTTCTGTTTGGGCGAGTCCCACAACATCCGGACTTGCCCAATTTGCAGGGATTTTACTCCCCAAACTCTTCGCAACCGCTCCGCGAGACTCAAATCTTATTGTTGGGAACAGTCTCTGCGGGCGATAGACGAGACCTCCACTTCCAAGATGGCCGACAAGAAGACGACCACGCCATCGACGGTATCGGCGGCTGCCGTTCCGTCCACCTCGTCGGTATCGGGCTCGGTACCGGCGAAAACGCCGATCTCGGCGTTACCGAGGATCCCGAAGCTGTCGGCGGCTGCCAAGTCAGCGAAAGGATCCTCGACGGCGAGGAAGGCTGAGGCTCCCCTTACGGAGACTCCTGCAAAAAAGCGCCCTGCTCCGGACGGAGGCAAGGGCAAGGAGAAGGAGAAGAAGAAGAAGAAGAAGGAAAAGAAGCGCTCCCCGGCTGGGGACGCTCAACCTCCTACCCCTCCTCCTACTCAGCAGCCTTCCAAAGGGCGAGGCGAGTCCGTCGACCTCTCGGAGGATGAGAGGACGTTCCCCAACAGCGCCCGGACTCGCCTGTGGCAGACCCTCCAACCCTGGTGGAGGAGCGCCACCGCCCTCTTAGCCGTCGCAGGTCGGCCGACCTGCAGCAGAGACAGCCCTCTGCTTCTCCGGAGCGGCGTTCGACCTCCTTCAGGTCCCGGTCCCGCTCTTCCGAGCGTCCGGTGGCCTCGCCGCCTCCGAGGGAGACAGAGAGGAACAACCTCGCTCGTCTGCCTCCAGATACACCTCGGCGTCCTACGTGGCCAGGTACGCGAGGGAATCTGAATGGAGAGAGCGCCCGGCCTCCTATCGGTTGCATTCGCCATCGTACCGGGATCGGTACCATCGTGGCCCGAGTCGCTGGGAGACCTTCCGGAGGTCCCGGTCACCTCGTTGACAGCGCGAATCGCGCTCGCCTAGAGGGGACGAGGCTCGGTACCGTCGACGCCGAAGCCGATCTCCGTCGGAGCGCTGCTCCTTCAGCCGCTCTCCCTCCCCTCGATATCATAGGGCGAGGGGAGCCTTCACCACGGTATCGGGCGATATCGCCACCTCCTAGGGTCACGGCAACGGCGACGCGCCCTACGGAGTCGGTGGTGACTGAGCGGGCTACGACGACGTCAGCCTGCCAGACTACCCCGGTCACCACCAAGAGGGTGAAGTCAGTGGTCAGCCATCCCAAGCGGGACGCTGCTGCTACCACCGCCCCGGCTGCGGAGAAGCCTAGGAAGGCAACACCTGCGGCGACTACGAAGGAGCCGGAAAGCGAGCGGCGAGAGGACTCACCGAGCTCGGAGTCGTACGACTCGAGTGCGGAGTCTGAGGTGTCTGAGGCGGCCTCCAGGAGTCTCCTCCGTTGGGATTCGGGGACCCGATCCCAGATTCTGCTCCAGAGGACGTCCACCAGTTCTCTGCGATGCTGCTCCGCATGGCCACTACCCTCGGCCTTAAGATCGCCGATGCGGAGCCGGAGGATGACGATCCAGCCTTCTCCGTTTTCGAGGAGAAGCGACCTTCCACGGCCCCGCTGCCTCTCCTGCCCCGGGTATCCAGACTGGTGAAGGCCGCCTGGGATAGACCGGCCTCGGCTCAGCCGATACCGCAGCGGTTAGAACACCTCTACAGGGTGCAGAAGGATAACGCCGGTTATCTATTTAATCACCCTGCACCGAACTCTGTGGTCGTCGAGTCCGCGCAGACGAAGGGCTCCGGCAGGCAACACACCACCCCGCCGGACAAAGAGGCAGGAAGTTGGACGCCTACGCAAGGAGGTTCTATTCAGCTGCCTCCTTGCAGATCAGGCTGTCCAACACTCAGGCTTGCCTCGCGGCATACCTGAAGAAAGTGCTCGATCGCCTGCAACCGGCGATGGAAGCGGTACCGGAGGACATCCGCCAAGCCTCCTCCGTGATCTTCAATGAGGCTATCTCCATCGCTCGGCACCAGATGGCCTCCTCCCGGCACGCAGTGGAGATCGCCTCCCGGGTCATGGCGGGATCCGTCGGCCTCCGCCGCCATGCTTGGCTGCGACCGGCCGACATCCAGGAGGACACCAGAAGGAGGATTGAAGATCTCCCCTTCGACGGTGAAGGCCTATTCAATTCGTCCACAGACGAAGCTTTGGACAATCTCGTCAAGGCGAGACTGACCGCAAAAAAGATCGGGCTGCAGCCGGCCACGCAGGCCCGCAGGGCCTCCACCTTCCGCCCATCCTGGCGACGATCTTCCACCTCGTCGTTCCAGCGTTCGGCCCAGTCTGGACAGTCGAGACCGTCCTCCGGCTCATCGGCCAGACGCACGATTAGGCGGCGCCCGGCTTCGTCGAAGAAGTCCTCCTCCGAGACAAAGTCTCGGTTTTGACGTGCCTGGCAGGACCCACCAATACCCACTCTTCAGCCTACCATCAGCGCTCGGAGACCGACCGACTCTCGCTCGACACCTAGCGGAGTGGCAGTATGTCACTACGGACTCTTGGGTGCTTTCCATCGTCCGTCTTGGCTACGCCATCGAGTTTCTCGATATTCCTCCTCGCGGCGTTTACTACTCCACGCCGTCGAGTCCGGCCCTCCTGGAAGAGATCCAATCCCTCCTCCAGAAAGGGGCGATCGAGCGGCTCCCGCAAGAGGCCAAGACCACCGGCTTCTTCTCCAGGTACTTCACGGTACCGAAAGCCGACGGTACCCTCCGGCCGATCCTAGACCTCAGAGGGGTGAACTACTACATCCGCCCCAAAAGGTTCAAGATGGTAACGATACCGTCGATCCTACCCTTCCTACATCGAGGGGACTGGTTCGCCTCCATCGATCTCCGAGACGCATACTTCCATATCGCCATTCGCCCGCAGCACAGACGGTACCTCCGCTTCGCAGTCGACGACACCTGTTACCAGTACAAGGTGCTGCCGTTCGGACTCTCGACTGCCCCAAGGGTCTTCACCAAGTGCATGGCCCCGGTGGTATCCTACCTGCGGACGAAGGGCGCTTCCGTCTTCCCCTACCTCGACGATTGGCTGTTGGTGGCGTCCTGCAAACAGAGACTTTACCACGACGTCCACATGACGTTGTCACTCCTGACCCGCCTTGGTCTACGAGTGAATCCGAAGAAGTCCCACCTCGAGCCGGCGAGGATCTTGGACTTCATCGGGGCGACGCTCGACTCGACCTCCGCCAGGGCGTACCTACCAGAGTCTCGAGCCCAAACCTTGATCCGGGCCGCTGCTCACGCTCGTACGGCCCCGACGCTATCTGCGAGAAGCGTCCAGCAGCTCTTGGGCTACATGGCTGCGACGACCGCTGTGACATATCTCGCCAGGCTGAGAGCAAGACCTCTTCAACACTGGTTCGTCCGCATATTCGACCCCCTGCGAGACGAACAGACACTCCGACTGCAGCTGCCGGGAGACGTCCGCTCATCCCTTCGATGGTGGCAGTCGCGATGCAATCTCATGTCGGGGATGCCTTTCCAACAGCCGACACCGAAGGTGACGGTAACGACCGACGCCTCCCTGTATGGATGGGGTGCCCACTGCGGCGATCTCAGAGTCCGCGACAGATGGACCGACGACGAGACCGCTCTCCATATCAACGCGCTGGAGCTGCTCGCCGTCTGGAAAGCCCTACGGGCGTTCCGCCATGCCGTGGCGGGGCGCACGGTCCTGATTCTGACGGACAACACCACCGCCGTCTGCTACATCAACAGACAAGGTGGGACTCATTCCACGACCCTGCTCGACATCGCGCTCGACCTGTGGGAATGGTGCATTCGCCTGCACACGCATCCCGTGGCGGTTCACCTGGCCGGGCAGGAGAACACCACGGCAGACGCCCTCAGCAGGGACACCTCATCCCATCACGAATGGTCTCTCTCCGGAGAGGCGTTCAGACTGATTCGGGACCGCTGGGGCGAACCATCGATCGACCTCTTCGCGACCAGGGAAAACGCGAAGTGTCGCCGATTCTGTTCCAGAGCGGGCCACGATCGTGCCTCCATCGGGGACGCTTTCCAGTTTCCGTGGACCGGGGAACTCCTCTACGCGTTCCCGCCGTTCCCGCTGCTCGGCCGGACGATATCGAAGATCCTCGCCGACCGAGCCGACGCGATCCTGGTAGCCCCGTACTGGCCGAGGCAACATTGGTTCGCACCCCTGCTACAAGCCGCGCGAGACGACCTGCTCCGGTTGCCACCGACACCGGACCTGCTCTCCCACTCCGGCGGCCGAGTCCTCCATCCGGACCTGCCACGCCTGGCCCTCCATGCCTGGAGGATATCGCACTAGACGATCCCGTGCTCGGTACCGTCCTCGTCGCGGCCAGGAAGGAATCCACCCGTCGCAACTATCAATACAAGTGGCGACGCTTCCTGACCTTCGCTAACGAGAGGAGTGAGCCGGTATCGCCCGCGGGGCTCTCGACCGTCCTGCACTTCCTCCTGCACCTCCGGCAACAGGGCCTGGCGTTTCCATCCCTGAAGGTGTATCTCTCCGCGATCGTGGCATACCAACCGCCACGATCTGCTGCTCGGCCTTCTTCAGGAACGATACCGTTAAGCGGTTCCTGAAAGGACTTCATCATCTCTACCCGCCGGTATCGCCGCCGCTACCGCCGTGGTCCCTCTCGCTGGTGCTCTCGCAGCTGACGAAGCCGCCCTTCGAGCCGATGGCGGCCTCGGATGACAGGCTCCTGACAATGAAAACTGCCTTCCTGGTAGCGGTGACCTCAGCGAGGCGAGCGGGTGAGATCACAGCTCTTCGTTCCGATGAGCCCTTCACGGTCTTCCACAGGGACAAGGTGGTCCTGAGACCTGACATCTCGTTCCTGCCAAAGGTGGTGTCCAGTTTCCATCTCAACCAGGACATCATCCTGCCTGCCTTCTTCCCTAACCCGACGACACCGTTGGAGCGGTCCCTCCACTCCCTGGACGTGCGTCGGGCATTGGCTTTCTACAAGGACAGGACTGCTTCCTTCCGACAGACGCCGCATCTCTTTGTTTGCTATGGGCGACGTCGGAAGGGCCTAAAAGTGTCCACCCAGCGCTTCTCCAAGTGGGTGGTGAGGACTATTGAACTGGCGTATGAGCTCGCGAGGAAGCCTCCGCCAGTCCTGCTTCGAGCCCACTCCACCAGAGCTGTGGCTACTTCTGCGGCCCTCCTGCGAGGAGTTGACCTGCATGAACTCTGCCGTGTGGCGACCTGGTCCCAACCATCGACCTTCGTGCGCCACTACAGGCTCGACTGCCGGTCGCGCAGAGATGCCCGGTTTGGACGTGAGGTGTTGGCTTCCGTGCTGTAGGACCTGACCCGCCGTCCGACCGGTAAGCTACACAGTCTCCTAGTGTATGAAGGCACAGAGACCACGAAGAAGAAGAACAGGTTGCTTACCTGTAACTGTGGTTCTTCGAGTGGTCATCTGTGCCATCATACACACCCGCCCTTCCTCCCCTCTTTCTCAGGTCCCTGTAGGTTCTACGGCGGACGACAGAACTGAGGAGAGACCGTTGCTCGGCGGGAGGAGCATGCGCAGTACCGGCGTGGGGGAGGGGTTCCCGCCAAGCGAACAAGCTCTAGAAGTTTCCGAACGCTACCGCGCAGGCGCTAAAGCTCCTAGTGTATGATGGCACAGATGACCACTCGAAGAACCACAGTTACAGGTAAGCAACCTGTTCTTTCTTTGTGTGTCAAGCCTTTAGAACAGAGACAGGAACAACTTTTTACAATATTGATTAGTTTCTGGGGAACTAGACAATGTTCGGTAGTTCCTGGAAGTCTTGTAAAGCATTTGTCTGATAATTTCTTGTCTGCTCCCCTCAGACATTTTTAAGAATAAAGGCACATATGCAAGATCATGTAGCACACATGTGTTACACCTTGTTATTCATGGTTTTATTTATTAGCAACATACATATCCCCCTTTTCTCTACTGAGCTCAAGACAAAATATGCAGCTCTCCTCTTTCCTACTTTATTCTCATAATAATCCAGTGAGATAAGTCAACCTGTGAGAGAATTACTGGTCAAAAGTCACCCAAATGAATTTCATAGCCCAGTGGCAGTTTGAACCTGAATCTCTAAGTCCTGGTCCGGCAGCCTTATACTACACCAACTGTGCACTGTTTTTTGTCTTGTAAATGTGATGCACACTAGACAACAGTATTTGTTGAAGAAAAAAATAGGCCTTACAAATCTACGTTTAGCTCCCTCATATAGTATAGCTTTTAGGAGCCAGGCTGTCAGGTTTGCCCAAAGTTTCAATTTTGTTTGTGAAATGTGTTGTTGCTTATATAGTTACTTATACAGTTCTACATGCTACTAGAAATGCTTTCATGTTAATATTTCTTACATTTGTTTGCAGTGGTTATAAACCCGCTGCAGGAAGAATGGAGAACAATAACAAAGGAAGCCGTATGATGCAGGCTATGGGCTGGAAGGAAGGCTCGGGTTTGGGGCGCAACGAACAGGGCATGACTTCACCAGTGGAGGTATAACAAAGCCATCTGTCTTTAAGTGGTTGCAATTTATGATTAGGTGCAGAAATAGTATGTCTGCATGAACCTACATTTTTTTTCTGAAACATTTATCAGCAGAGCTGTGCCTGAATGAAGCATTCTGGCTGGCTGTGGCTCTTACGTCACTTGAATAATTAGTGGAAAGGAGAAAGTGTGCTCGCCTTTACTCTGAAGGAGAGTTTGTATCTGGATGTATTTGGGATGTATGCATAGGTTAAACCGTGAGTGTCTTCTTTTCACCATGATCAGACCTCCAGCTGAAACTCACTCAGTAAAGTTAAGTAGGCATAGAAGCAAATGTTATTTTTTCCAAATTTGTTGTATCTTTGATGGTGGAGCAAAGTAACTGCTTGGAAACCTGTTTAAAGAGTCACCATCAGTGGTTGTGCTTCAGACTGGAAGGAGGTCTGGAGTGGAGTACCTCAGGTTCCCATCCTAGGACCATAACTCATCAATATTTTTATCACTGATTTAGATGACAGGGTGGAGGGAATCCTTATCAAGTCTGCAGGTGACAAAATGGGGAGGGGTGGCTAATACATTGAAAGATAGGAACAAAACTCAAAAGGATCTGGATAAACTAGAAAATTGGGCAGAAATTTTAAAATGAAATTCAATAAAGAGAGTTGCAAAATTTTACATTTTTGCCAGAAAAAACCAATTGCACAGATTTAGGATGGGGAATACATGGCTCACCAGTACTACGTGAGAAAAGGGCTTTGGGAATATTGTTGATCATAAATTGAACATGAGCCAACAGTATGGTGCTGCAGTAAAAAAGATTAATGCTGTTTAGCTTGCATTATTAGAAGCATAGTTTCCAAATTAAGGATAATAATAGTCCCACTGTATTCAGTGCTGCTCAGGCCTCATATGGAGTACTGTATTCATTTCTTGGTATATCAGTTTAAGAAAGATACAGACAAGTTGAAGCAGATTTAGAGAAGGACAATGAGGATAAGAGGTATGATGGACAAAAATATGAAGAAAGGTTGAAGGAACTGGACATGTTTAACTTAGTGAAAAGATGGAGGGGCAACATGACTGCTTTCTTTAAATACCTCAAGGGCTGTCACAGAGAGGAGGCGGCACTACTCTTTGCCACTCGAGCAGGTAAGACAGGTGTAATGGTTTGAAGTTACAGGAGAAGCAGGTTTTAGTTGAACGTTGGAAGGTAACGTCTTGACAGTAAGAGTGGTTTGGCAGTGGAACAACTTGCCTAGGGAGATGGCGGGGTCTCCTCTGGGCATCTTTAAAAAGAACCTTCTGGGGATGCTTTTGCTGGAGATCCTGCATTGAGCAGGGGGTTGGACTAGATGATCCATCTGACTCCTTCCACTTGTGTGGTTCAGTGACTCTATGACTTATCCCCAACTGTCCCAATTTGGCAGTGACAATCCCGATTAATTCTGTGTCATCCCAGGTACTTTTAAAATGTCCCATGTTCTCTGCTCTCATTCTCACTTTCTCCCTTTGTTCCTTCCTTGTTTCAGTTTCTGTGAACTGAGTTCAAGGGGCAAAAAGTCTGCATTCATCTAACTCATCAGGAAGGAGAAAGAGGCAGAATATTGCCCAGGCGAAAGCAAACTGTAGCCTCTCCTAGCTTAGGTGTTGTTCCACATTAATAACTTCTGTCATGTTAGCTACACTCTGATGTTGCTTGGCCACTCATGTCCTTGTTTTCATCTGTAAAATTTTGGAGGATATTAAAGCATATTAGATGTGATGTTATGGTTTCATTTCCTGACAGTATGTTGAGTAATAATAATAATAATAATAATAATAATAATAATAATAATAATAATATTTATTTCTATCCCGCCTCTGCACATGGATCGAGGCGGTGAACAACATGAAATTGGAGGGGAAATGCTTTTCACTTCATATGGATTTAAA